>JASAMV010004173.1:0-31195 GCA_030248065.1 Rhynchonema sp. JSB1_4
CTTAAAAAATCAAAAAAGACCTTGTTCACCCACCTTGTGCTCCGATCAAGCACAACATTATGACTCCAATCACCGCCCAGTGGGTGCACCTGGATTGCTTCAGCATTGTGGCCGACAGTTTTATTGTCGTTTAAAAATGATTAACGCAGAATTTTAGTAAATTAATCGCACGTCGAAAAGCACTTATAGGTATATGACAAATTTCGGAAGATGGGCGCTAAATTTAGCTTGATGAGGTGACAGTAGCCTCAGATGCTGGCGTTGTTGCGAAGAGTAGTCATTCGACAGCTGTTTATGAAGTCACCTCGTCCACTGAGTGGAAACGAACGTCCACATTTTGAAAAAAAATGAGTGACAGAGTCAGTTTCTTTGTAACGATTCGGTTTTCTCTTGTCACCGATTCCGATTACCGCCCTATTCTTGTCACTTGAGTTACCGTCACCGGCTGTTTTTTGTTTTTGTCTGTAAAGGTTATTTTTTTAGATTTTGGCAGTGAAAGTTTCCAAGTGTTTAACTTTTACACTCCGTCACAGATGTTTGCAACTTGATATGGTTGCGACAGGCGCAGTTCCAAATTTAGCTTGGCAGGAAAACAGCTGACATTTGCTCATGCTGCCAAAAATAGAAAGCTCAGACGCAAAGAATTCTGACAGACAAAGTTCAGGTGCACAGCGTACACACCAGTCAACAGAAAGACAAAAAAAACAACTGTAGGACGAAACAAGACAACAAAAACCAAGTGTATGACTGAAAACACCGTCCAGCTAACTGATTGTTTTTCATGTTGTTACAAAACGAACCAAAACGTAGATTAAAGGGTTCCCAACAGGGCCAAACAAGTTGAGTAACAAAAACTGGTGTTCTTTTCTCTTTTTGCCAGCCGCGTTGAGAGCAGGGGGGATGGGGCTGCGAAGCAAAAACAGAGTACGGCGCAAGTTCAGATGATTACATACTGTAGTTTTATACTTTGAAACCCAGATTTTTTACCATTAATATCCAAAAATTTTCTTTCAAAAGGTTGACCCCCAGAATCAAGTTAAACCGAATTCCGAAGTGGTCTCAAAGTGAAAACGTGCGTCTCCAACATTTGAGAGACTAAACGGCTCACATTAGAAATGTGTCGGTAAAGTCGTATTTTCACTTCGAAACTTTTTGCCAGGCGCGTGGAGGAGGAAAAAAGACAAAAACAGAGTGTGTGTATAACGACAAAACACAACGATACTGTGTGGCCAATAATGTAATGTAAAACTGAAAGTTGGGTTACACCACTCCATCGGGCCGGCCTGAGAACGCAACATAGTGGTATCCCCAAGTTTAGTCCTCAGGATCTAGCGTCAACCTCAGCCCTGACTCAAAGCTTCTTTTGCGCCAAGTTTTTGAAAGATTGAACCGCGTTAAGCCAAAGGGCTTTTAGCATAGGACACCAACAATATAATGTGATAAGTTTTGAACAATGTGTTGATGCTGAGGTTTTATGGTCCCAAAGCATTGCATGCAGTACTAATAGGAACCAATAAAGTTCTTGATTGATGGTCATAATAAATGCAACATGATATCAAAGGGTTGCTTTTAGTACCTAAAATGCAGTAGACTGACTTTTAACCATGCTTGCGGTCCGGTTTTTAATTCCCCGTTGTGCGAGGCTCATGCGTATAGTATTCATGAAATATTGAAACAATCTATCATAACACTAGTGATGGTATGGTCATCACTTCACTTCGCGGGTACCACACCGGCATGAAGTCCGATATCTCGGTGATTTGGGAATTGTTTTTGAAAAGTTCGTCAAGCTTGGCGTAAAATATGTACAGCAAGACCCCAATAAGTTCGTAATAAATGTTTATCAATGATGTAGGTTACGAGGAATGAGAGGTCGCGGTGTGCTCATGGGGATAATTTTACGTGGAAACCAGTTTTAACCGCACACAAGCAAGCTTGTTTTCGGCCGTTGTCACGAGGAATGATATGCTTTGTTAGAAAAAATATACAACTCGCATTGAAGCTCACTTCAAAGTGGACATCCGTTTGAAATGATGCACTACATAGGCGCCTATCCAATGTTGAACCACACGAAGTTGCGTCAGTGAGCGTGCGTAAAAGCAGGCATCAGGTCCTCAGAAGTGAAAATGGCGACCAAATCAAATTTGTCCCTAATTGAGAGTGAGCAGAAATGTTAGATCAATCAGAAAAAAGCACACTTTTGTCTGTTACACACTATATTATGTGATGGCTTGGCTGAGTACATCATCCCGTCCATTATACGCACCAACATGTAAGCAACACTTGCGTATTTGTAGTCACTAAAATGCACAAGATACATGCAGTACGTATACTATACCTAGGGATACAAGTTGTACAAGCATCTGATGGCCATACTTTAAGCCAATAAGGCTTACAGCCAGGGTTGGGCAAAAAACGTTTTTTTTCAAAAAATGGTTTTTTTATAAAAAAACGTTTTTTTTTAAAAAAAACGTTTTTTTTAAAACGCCCAGATGACCAAAATATGAACCCAAAAAAAATGGAAAACGCTCATGTTGGGAAGAAAACGTGGTTAAATGAAGTAATTCTATGTGTTCTGAGGCAAAATAAACGGGTTTCAACCCTTTTCTGGCGAGTTGGTAAGATCCCATATCAGACCCGCATCGTGGGACCAACTTTGGCCGGGGTCATCACTGAAAGTCAAACTCCGTATATCGACGTATCTCGACAAAGTAAAAATTGGTCGAAAATTTTTTGAAAAAAATGGGACAAAAAATTGATTTTCCTTGATAATCAGGGTACTTTCCCTGAAAAATCAGGGAAAATCAAGGAAATTCAGGATTTAAAAAAAACGAAAAACGACAAAGGCGTTTTTTTTTTAAAAAAACGTCGTTTTTTTAAAGAAAAAACGCCGTCGTTTTTTTTGCCCAACCCTGCTTATAGTCCAGCCACGAACTCATGAGACGACTTTTTTTTTGAAATTGGCTTGTGCGGATCCAACAATGTTCCGGTTCCACGTATTTCGGAAATGAAAGAAAGAGAAACGCACTTATTTTTTAAAAACACGCTCTCCACTCGGTGCGTAAATTCCCTTTTGACTCCCAAAACATTTGTGTGCTGAACAACGCTGCTGTTCGCGTAAGCACGCAACAAATTGAGGTCAGCCAGCTGGAACTTGTCATCATCTCCCTCAGCCAATCTCTTTCTTTTGTTTGCGAAAACACGTGTATCTGGAGCATTTTTGAATGCGGCCAAGCAAGCTTTAAAAAAGTCGTCTCATGAGCTGGTGGCTGGACTATACAGCACGCAACCAGGCACCTGAAAGGGGATGAAATGTATTAGACTATTACTTTCGTAAGCAAGAGCAGATGGTAATTTTTGGCCATAAAATGAACTTGAAAATTGGGAACCTCAACGAAATCTGATGAATCAGGCACAATTTGATATACATACTCCCACAGCTAGCATCGGGTTGTGGTTAAGGCCCGGAGTTAGACTTAGACTCAGGGTCAGGCCTACGCATTTAGGCTTAAACTTAGGCTCAGGGTTATATCCAGGCCCAGGCTTAGGCTTGGGCACACTTAAAACCAACCGCACGTACAAGTCCGACTCCGAGCATAACCGGCGCGAACGGTTGTACCCACAATTTGTGAAGAGTACACATCGTGATGAAACTCCGGGTCCGTATATGTACATATCTCAAAAATGTTTGGAGCACTTTTTAACAAGCTTGTGATTTCTTTAGGTTGGTTGACCTAGCAAGAGCACAGTGAACGAAAAGCGCGGTCCGAAAATCAGCAATTACCCTCCCATTTCACCGTTCATTAGGAGCCAGTCGCAAAAGTGAATGTTCAGCGCTGTGCCCCATTTACGAAACAAGTATGCAAAGTACTGTACCAGTTCCTATAATGTAAACAGAGCTTAACTTAAATCTGCGTGGATGCTATTCCCATTTCCGGAAGCCAGAGGAGTTGTTTCATAAAAATGCAACCTAATTTAACGACAATGACACGCCTAAAATCGGCGACGCGGTTGGCTTGATGAGGCCATAAACACACTTTTGGGAGCCGGCCAGAGGCGCGCCGCCGCACTTAAAAATACGAGCTTTGCTTGGCGCCCATTTTAGTATGTATTTCGAAACAGCAGAAAAGAATATTTCACGCGCCCAAAATGTGAGCCGTAGTACCGCGGATGCCTGAGTTGGGCTGCAGCCTCAGCTTACTTCAAAATCGCCTGACCCTTGTATTTGAGGGAAGAAATCGAAAATATTTACTGGGTTTTAATTTTAAAACGCGTCAAAAGGCCATAAATTTTAAAACGCGCAGCTGGGTGTGTGATTCTATCAAAAGGGGAAAAGAGGACACCCAGAAAGTCACAAGCGTATATTTTCGACAGCTCTAACTAAATGTTTGCTGTTGTATACGTTGTTTATGGGCAATGGGATGCGTTTATAGGGTTACTTTATTTCAAAATGTGTCGGGGCGCTGCTAAGAGAATATGTTACTCTTTTGCTTTTCATTTTGGTCAAGGTTGCAGCGTATGTATGTACAGTATATACGAAGGAGCGAATTGTGGGAGGGAACTAACCGGCATAACGCACTTACATACATATGTGCCAGATGGGCTTGGGGAGTAAATAAGCCCGAAAGCTCAGCATTGTCATAAGTTTACGGAGGCAGAGTTAGGGCGTTTTATGTTATGATTAATGCGTACCCAGCACACAAGGCTGAAATAGAGCGAGAGGTGGTGTGCCAAAACTCTGTCTTCAAAGACAATACTCACACTTTTTTCATCTTAACTTGGCCCTGAGTTTCTGGGTGAAAAAAGAGTGACAATTGAGGCATGGCCGATTTCAAATAAACAGGGACAAATTGAGCCCAGGAGGTCCGGTGGAGGGCATAAAATCATACACTGATGTCATCGGCATTAAATTTTGAACAAAAAATGTTTTTTGAATGGTTTATGTTTCAAAACCACCTCTTTGAACCAGCCGTCCACACCACGCGCCTAGAACTTATCAAGTGAGGCTCACTCAACTGTGGGACACAAAAGACGGCAAAATGCACTAGAGCGACGCAACTGTTTCGAGAAGAAATGAAAAACATGGTCGCACATTGTGAGGGTTCAGTGCACAATGTTTCTGTGAGCATTTGCAGTGTCGGAAATTAGAAAGATAGAGTCAAAACGTATGAGATGAGACCAGAACTGGAACAACTCTAACGTAAAAAAAGAAGCACGACAGAGTAAAATGGAGTGCGCTCGGCCGGATTTTGCAAATTGGGTACCACGGCTCTTCTCTGAGTTCACAGGGCTCATGCCCAAGCTTGCACGTATAGGTGTACCCTGTCATTGATAGCAATGCATACAATGTAGTAGGCAACAAACAGAACAAGCGAACCTTATTGCATTACCAGGCAGCTGCAGATAAAGGCACATGCGCTGGTGACTTTGTTCCAGGAACCAAAAGGGAATACAACGATAAGGCACAAGTATAGCATAAAACGGGCACGCATGCAGTCTAAATGAGCCATTTTACAACGATGTTCACTTGGTCCAGACAGAAAGAAATTGAAAACAGCTGGCTGTTGGTTTCATTCAATTTCCGGTGATGCTGCTGCGTTATTGACTTGTAGTCTTAGCACAAGTGTTATTGCAAAAAAATAGTGAATTTGAGAAAATCATCTGATGACGATTTATCAGCTCGGTCTCATGGAGACAAGCAACGAGGTGTCTGCCCAGTTGCCGGTGGTTCTGAACCTGCACCTACGGAATACCTGATCATCAAAAGAATACCAGATTTTGCTAAAAGTGTACTACTTAACCCCATGTGGAACGCACACCGAACTTTATACCTATAGCTAAAGTAATGCATTCACATACTTGCGTGCTGAGAGAGGACAATGGCAATTTTACTGCGCAAAATAGCGAGAGTTTACGCAAGATTTCAAAATAAATCTTTGTGTTCCGCACTTATGCAAAAATAAACACAGCCGAACTACTCTTGAATATGAAAACTTCTTCCGCCGAAAAAGTTTGGCCACTATTGCGCAAACAACGAAGGGGATAATCAACTTGAACTCGTGAAAAAATTGTTTTGCAACTTGCGGGGATCTGCTGTTCAGCACCACTACTGCCATGGGGATAGTAATGATCTCAGAGATGGCCATATCGCAAAAAATCGCATTTAGGGCGAACTTAGGTTAATTCCGGAATCCGGAACCCGGAAATCATTTGCATGCAAAAATACAAAACGTTTCTGGTTTCCGGAAATATTTCGGAAAAACGCAGAAATTTACGTGCAGATATAATGTGCTTTCCGGAAATATTTCCGGATTCCGATTTCCGGATTCAACCTTAGCCCGCTCCTACACCGCACGATCGAACCTGAATTCTCAGGACCGCATCGTTCTCCAAGTGTTGCACGCAAGCGTGATCTTCACGTTCCCAAAAAAACCGAACAAAAGTAAGGAAGGTTTTCATAGCGCATTTATGCTGCAAATTGAAAATTCGTCGCCGCCTACTTATATATTTATGGATGGATATACCTATACCTATATACCTACGACAAACGCTATTTTTTCGTGATGAATAAAGTTATCGAAAGCGGCGGCAAAAAGCATAACATTGGTGGGAAAAGCGTGTGAATGCACCTGTCGACTAAAATGCGAAAATTATGGAAAACGCCCAGTCTAAAGGTTGGGTGAATATATAAAGTTCTCACATGTCTTCAGCTGCTGGTGAAGAAGAATGAAGCCTCTTCATTTCCGGCAGCCTGGGCCCTAACAATATCAATTCATCATTTTATCCTACCCGTTTTATGACAATCAGGGCGGTGAGACTATGGATGTCAAACTTTTTTCAAACTTGGGGCGGGCCGCAGTCTGGGTTTGCGTGCTGAACTTCTTTATATGAACTCACTGAACTGGGACAAGAGCTTTCGATTCTTGTGGTTCTTTGGAACGCATTTTTTTCTATGCCAAGGAAGATACCCTGTCGTTGGTGCCCCTAAATTTTTTGCTGATAGTCTTCACAGTATCACAATACGATTTGAGGACAGCATGAGCACTAAATGAGTGCTTTATTGCTCAAATCATTGTTATGTGCTCTTGGTTTGGCTCAAAGCTAACAATGGCACGAATAAAAGAGAGTTATGCAACTGGAGCGTGTTTATCTGGGACAAATTCATTTTTGAATAGCCGTTAACGCACATGGGAAAAAGACGCCTCGAAAGTTAGGTGTTAGTGTTAATGCAAATATTTTTTTCTAATTCCTTGATTTCAAGAGGCCCAACCCCAAACTGGTGTTTCAGACATAAACCATATTTATTGCACTCTCACAAGGGTTAGCAAAGTGTGGTTAGCAAATGTGTCGTGTGGTTTTCAAATATAACACATCAAATGCATGTGGTAAGAATAAAGACCGGTTTTTATGGCGGCGTTAAAATATTATTTTTAACGGTATTTATTTTTTATGCGATTAGTGCGGTTTCCATTAGCACGGACATGCGAAGAACATCAGTTCTTAAAAAAATTACTCGTGAAACTGAAAGATGTGTGTAAGAATGGCGAGCTGCAAAGTTATTCAGAAAATACACAGTGTTTGTTATCGAAATAAAAAGCATAAAAGGTGACCTTAATGTATAGCTAACTCTGCATGTGGTCGTTTGCGAATCGGTTGAAAAAAAGGCCATGGTGTCTGAGCGAGCGTAATCAGTCAAAATCGAACAGTGGCCACTTTTACGACCCCCTGATGGGATTGTTCGTCCCAAATGTCGTCTGTCTTGCTGTCTTTTGGCGAAAAAGTCAAAGTCAAAAAATCAAAAGGAAAATATTTTGAAGCAATCACGGTTTTGTAGGGAATTTTTCGATCATTACTTAGAAAACCGCCCGAAAACCTTAATTCAAAAATAGTTAAAATCAACAAGAGTGAACAACTATAAGATCCGCAACAGCTGATTGTGCACGTCTGCACCAAAACTTCTAAAATGAAGTTTACCGTGTCTGATCCTAATGAAGTACCGACGCGCGAGAAAACTCAATTCACACAATCAGACCTTTTCGGAACTCATGCGCTCTACAGGACGGTTTATGTGCAAATCGGTAATTTTGTGATATCAATCAATTGAGCTCCGTAAGGAATCGTTCCAACACTGCAATATGAAATCCAAATTCGCGAATATTCTCGCGTGGAATTGGCACGCGACATGGACCGAACTGATGCCAATAACGTGCACAGACAATTTCTCGCTCTCATGCAGCCAGCTGCTCTGTATTTTTCTCGAGAACCAAATACGAAGGGCAGGGTCCTATTGTTCGGTCATAAAAACATGAGCCTATCATTTTGCCCCCACCGTCTGTTTTCAGAATCATCATGATTGAGTGAATGGTTCTCGTTTGACGGTTATACGTATATCGTGGTGTTTATGACGCAGGAACGGCTGGGAATGTTGGTTTCGGCCCGTGTGCGCGCCAGAAAAGGCCGGGTGGGCGCGCTGGCGTAAACGAAAGACTGAAGCATGAGATTGGAATGAAATAAGTTTTATGAGAAAAGCGCACATACAACATTTCTTCGATCGGGGAAAAAGCCATGGGAGTGCGCGAGAGGTGTGACTGTGTATGTGGCATGAGTTTCAATCACACGATTTGAGATGAATGTGTTGACTAAACTACACCCGAAATTACTATACTGAAACTACATCGAGAAAATCACAATAACATCTTCTGAAAAGGTGATTCTCAATCACAGGGGCCAGGCCTAGTTTTGAAATCAGTGAAAACGGACTTGAGTCGGGCAAACAACGAACCAGGCCGAATTAACCTCTCCGGGGGAGCCCACCGACTACGGCTGGCTTGCGACTTGGAATGGGCAAATCTTTTTTTGTAGCTGCTATAAATTCCAAAGGTTTATGAGATTTTGCAGTTCTGATTCTGTCGTCATCTACCAATACAATTGCCGCGTCAAAATCGAGCGTTCAACATCAGTAATATGGGCAAAAATAACGACCAAGCCGCCAAGAAGTCAAAATCGCATAAAAGTTCTGGACAAAAACATCAACAGGTACCTAAAATTTGGATTCGGCTAAGGCCCCAGCCTAAGTCAAATGAAACATCACAGACACCAGAAACACGAGACAATCGCTGACGTGAAATACAAGTGTCGAACTGCTGCATCCAAGTGGGACAAGACCATGTGGAATGCGGACACGGACAAGCGGCGGTCACGTGACCAGTTTTCAACCGGTTCAGAACAAGTTTGTGATCCGGTACCGGTTCAGCATGAACATTTTACTTTTTGCATACGGTGCGCTTCGCGTCTACATTTTCTCTTTTATTTGGATTATCGGATCGGACTCAGACGGACGGATGGATTGGATTGGATTTATCGGGAGATAGAATTCACATAAACGGAATCCACCTCTGGATTTATCTTTCGTTCAACTTTTGGCTCAGGCTTCGATCCAGGCTTAGGCTTAGTCTTAGGCCCCAGCCAGGAAGACTTGTGCAAGAGGAGTTAAAAATCTTTGGAAAATCATCCACGCCTATAAAACAGAGGTCGCAATCGGGCCGGCCCGACCTCGGGCCGGGCCGGGCCGGGCCGAGCCGGGCCGGGCCGCGATTTTGGGCTTTTGGCTCGGGCCGGGCCGGAGATTTGGAGGGTCGGGCCGGGCCGGGCCGGGCACCCCGGCCCGACGCTTCTGAGAAGTGACTTATTTTACTGAAAAAGTGGGGGTTTTTTTGTCCAAAATACTAAAATTTCTGACGGATTCAGCAAGTAAGTGATCAGCATTGTCCAGTCGTGTGGCTACCCAGGCGTGCAATCAACCTACTGTACCACCAGAAAGGCCTGAAATCAACCTACCTACTGTACCGACCGGCCGAGCTAGGGGGGAACAAAATTTTTTATGTCCAAGTTCAGATGAAAATGTACTCTTAAAACCCTCAAAATTTTTCGATTATTTGGAATGAAAAATATGGATTTTATACCATTTTGAGCAAAAAATAGCAACCTACTGTACCAGCCGGGGGGCGGCGACCTACCTACTGTACCAGGATGGCGCGTCATCTACCTACTGTACCTAGGGGGGGACCCCCCTGCCACACCATTGGTATTGTTTGTCTATCTGGCGACTTTTTCATGGAAAACAATGAAATTTCAAGAAAAAAATTGATTCAAAAATCGCAAAAATTATGACAAAAATTGGGTTAAAATCTGAGCCAAAAATTCGGGCCGGGCCGGGCCGGAGATTTGGGGGTTCGGGCCGGGCCGGGCCGGAGATTTGGGGGTACGGGTCGGGCCGGGCCGGGCCGGGCCGGAGATTTGGGGGCTCGGGCCGGGCCGGGCCGGCCAAACCCGGCCCGATTGCGACCTCTGCTATAAAAGGCAGAAAACGGCGTTTTGAGGCCAGCCGCTTCAGATTACGTTTAAGCCCAAGCCCAAGAAGCCTAGGCGTAGGCCTAAGCCTAAGCCTAGGCCTAAAGCTAAGCTCAAGAAAACAAACAAAAAATGATGGCTATGTTTTGACATCCCAACCCCGATTTCACTGTTATAAACACTATTTCTCATCATTTTGTGCATGTATAAATTAGTTTTAACCAAAAAAGCCAAAAAAAACAAAAAATTTCACCGGCGCCGGCGGGACTCGAACCAGCGGTCCCACAGGCACGAGTCCAACGCCTTCGCCGCTGAGCTAGCGAACCAGTGTAGTTCCTGGTCCGGCGCGGCGGTTAGTGTACCTACCCCTTTTTTCCGTGCGGCGGTTAGTGTACCTCCCTGGGGGGGGGAAGGGGGGGGGGGAAGACCCAAATCCAGGAAAAAGCCACTTTTTGATGTTGAAAATTTGACCGATTTTTGCCCCTTTTTGGAAAAAATTCTCTATAAAAAGGGTATTTTGGCGACTTTTGACATCATTGACCTGAAAATCACCCATTTTAGGCCTAAAAATGCCCATTTTAGGCCTAAAAATGCCGATTTTAGGCAAAAATTGAGGCGGTTTGTGTACCTGGCGCGGCGGTTAGTGTACTAGTGTACCTTGGTCGCGGCGGTTAGTGTACCTTAGGGGGGACCCCCCCCCCCCTCCCCCCCAGGAACTACACTGTAGCGAACCGACACACACTGCCGTCTAGCCGCTGCAACTTATATCTAGCGCTGCTGCTGTCCAATACACACACGTGTATTAATTAATGCACACACAGCCAGCTGCGTGTAATGGTTAAACCTGATTATCAAGGGCACCTGGATGATTTTCCAAAGATTTTTATCTCCTAATGACTTGTGCACATTTCTCATGTCCACGCCTACCGCAAAACCTAAAATACAAGGGGGGCTGTATTTTTTCACTGACCCCTTTTAGGGGGCTGTATTTTTTTTGGGGGGCTCTATTTTTTGGGGGACTGTATTTTTTCGCTGCCCAAAATCTCAAAAAATGTTCCAAAAAATGGTAGCTAGACACTTGGACACTAGACACCCCTTGGGGGGGAACGGGGAAGGGAAGGTACCTTGCTTGCAACCACCCCGGAGGGTAGCTTGCAGTTGCTGCAACCATCAATTTATGGTTTTTATAGGCAAAAATGGGTGTTTTTCGACCTCAAAACCCCAAAAATCGCGCAAACCTCCATATAATAGGTATTTTAGGGAAATTTTCGGCCAAAATGCAAAAAAGTACCAATTTTTCGGCCAAATTTGCAGTATAATGCATGCAAAAAACACCCTTTTTTCGGACCTCAGGGCCCAGGGGTACCTTGCAACCTCCCGGAGGCTGGGTAGGGGGCACCTTGCAACCATCTGGATCCATCCCCCCAAGGGTACCTTGCAACCATTTGCCTGCCACTACACTGCTCCAAAGACATAAATACCACGTGTGTCAACAACTATGCTCTACCACGCTGCGTATAGGACAAGGACAGTTGTTGATATAAAGACAAAAAAGACAAAAATAGTTGGGTGTCAACAACTATGCATTACCGCGGACCCGACACCTGTTTTTGGCCCAAAAACAGGTAAATTTTTGCTCATTTGCATCATGAGTGCAATTTTTTGGCTCAAGTTACTGTATTCGAGTATTTTCACACGAAATAAACAAACACCAAAATGCCACATTCTGCGTCTTCGGAAACATTTGGTTCGAAGAAAATTTGCTCTCAAAATTCTTCTCTCGTCTCAGCAATACTGATGTTTTTTGAACCGTAAGTGTCGGGTCCGGGTGTCGGCTGTCGGGTGTCGGGTCCCAAAAAACCCGATACCCGACTCCTGTCCTGGACCTGGGGGTACCCGACACCTACACTTTTTTGGCACCCGACACCCGACATCTCTCTAACCCTAGTCATTATTGAGTGTTTTTATGTGCAGATCTTCCATAAAAGGCTTTACGTCATCATATACTCAACCACAAACGTTGTACGCAAGGTGTCTTATACAAGAACTTGACTTTACGACCCCCAAGCGGGGAATTCCAAGTGCGGGGGGCTGTATTTTTGAGGGGGGCTCTATTTTTTCACTGACCCCTTTTAGGGGGCTGTACTTTGGGGGGCTCTATTTTGGGGGCTCTATTTTAGGGAATACGGTAATTTAAAGCCTGAAACGAGACCTCAACACAATTAGGTTACGGCAGTTTCGCGTCAGTTGGATTCCGTTCCGTTTGTGTGAATTCTATCTCCGCGTATTGGATTTGGATTGGATTTTGACTTTATATCCTTTTTTGCAAAATTTGTGATGCTATTACGTCTGTTTCTATCAGTGTAGTTCCTGGTCCGGAGGGGGAACAGGCGGTACCCCCCTTTTTTCGGAGGGGGAACAGACGTACCCACCTGGGGGGGGGAGGGCCCCGGAAGGGGGGGGGGGGCATCCACATTTGGAGAAAAGTCATTTTTTGAGGTAGAAAATTTGGCTCATTTTTGCCCCTTTTAGGAAAAAAATCTCAATAAAAAGGGTATTTTGGCGATTTTTGACGACATTGACCTAAAAATCACTCATTTTATGCCTAAAAATGCCTATTTTAGGCCAAAATTTACCTATTTTAGGTAAAAATTGGGGGAGCAGACGTACCCGGAGGGGGAACAGTGGGGCAGGCGTACCATGGAGGGGGAACAGACGTACCCGAGGGGGGGGACCCCCCCTCCCCCCCCAGGAACTACACTGGTTTGGTTTCTATTGATAAATCAAATCTATTCTTCTTTAGGTAAAAAATCAATTCCATCAGCGCAAAGATGCAGATCTTCGTTAAGACCCTGACGGGCAAGACCATCACCCTCGAAGTCGAACCATCAGATACGATCGAAAATGTCAAGGCAAAAATTCAGGTTCGTTCCATGTCAGAGGTCGCAGTCAGGGGCCGGACCGGGCCGCGATTTTAGGCTTTTGGTTCGGTTCGGGCCAGTGTAGTTCCTGGTCCGGCGGGCAAATTAGTGTACCTCCCTACTTTTTCGGAGGGGAAATTAGTGTACCTTAGGGGGGACGGGGGGGAAGACCCAAAATCAGGAAGTCACTTTTTGAGGTGGAAAATTTGACCTATTTTTACCCCTTTTTGGAAAAAATTCTTCATAAAAAGGGTATTTTGCCGACTTTTGAGAACATTGACCCAAAAAATCACACATTTTAGGCCTAAAAATGCCCATTTTAGGCCTAAAAATGCCCATTTTAGGCCTAAAATGGCCATTTTAGGCAAAACTTGGGGAAATTAGTGTACCCGGAGGCAGTGTAGTTCCTGGGGGGGGGAGGGGGGGGTCCCCCCCTCGGGTACGTCTGTTCCCCCTCCATGGTACGCCTGCCCCACTGTTCCCCCTCTGGGTACGTCTGCTCCCCCAATTTTTACCTAAAATAGGTAAATTTTGGCCTAAAATAGGCATTTTTAGGCATAAAATGAGTGATTTTTAGGTCAATGTCGTCAAAAATCGCCAAAATACCCTTTTTATTGAGATTTTTTTCCTAAAAGGGGCAAAAATGAGCCAAATTTTCGACCTCAAAAAATGACTTTTCACCCAATGGGGATTCGCCCCCCCCCCCCTTCCGGGTCCCTCCCCCCCTTCCCCCCCAGGTGGGTACGTCTGTTCCCCCTCCGAAAAAAAGGGGGGTACCGCCTGTTCCCCCTCCGGACCAGGAACTACACTGCCCGGAGGGCAGTGCTGTGGCTGGGGGGTGGGTGGGGGGGTCCCCCCCAATGGCACCCTACCCGCCCCGGCCTGGTACGCTACCCCCCTACCCGCCCCGCTCTTGTACCGTACCCCCCTACCCGCCCCGCCCTGGTACCCTACCCGCCCCGATTTTTACCCCCAAAATGCCCATTTTTCGGTCAAAAATGCCCAAATTTCGACCGAAAACCCTAAAAAGTGCAAAAAAATCTCGCGCTGCGCGCGATATATGCACTTTTTAGTACATAAAAACAGGCACCCGAAAAAACTTGTGTTGTACCCTACCCGTCCCGAAAAATCTTCCCCCCCCCAAACCGGATTCCCCCCCCCCCCCCCAAAATCCCAGGTACACTACCCCCCTACCCGCCCCGATTTTTTCCACCTATGTACACTACCCGCCCCGCAAAAGTAGCCACAGCACTGCCGGAGGGGAAATTAGTGCACTAGCAGTGTAGTTCCTGGGGGGGAGGGGGTCCCCCCTCGGGTACGTCTGTTCCCCCTCCATGGTACGCCTGCCCCACTGTTCCCCCTCCGGGTACGTCTGCTCCCCCAATTCTTACCTAAAATAGGCAAATTTTTACCTAAAATAGGCATTTTTAGGCATAAAATGAGTGATTTTTAGGTCAATGTCGTCAAAAATCGCCAAAATACCCTTTTTATTGAGATTTTTTTCCAAAATGGGGCAAAAATGAGCCAAATTTTCAACCTCAAAAAATGACTTTTCTCCAAATTTGGGTCCCCCCCTTCCGGGTCCGTCCCCCCTTCCCCCCAGGTGGGTACGTCTGTTCCCCCTCCGAAAAAAATGGGGGTACCGCCTGTTCCCCCTCCGGACCAGGAACTACACTGTGTACTAGTGTACCTTGGTCGGGGAAATTAGTGTACCTTAGGCGGGGGTCCCCCTCCCCCCAGGAACTACACTGGTTCGGGCCGGGCCGCGCCGGAGATTTGGAGGATCGGGCCGGGCCGGCCAAACCCGACCCGATTGCGACCTCTGTGTTGTGCGCAGTGCTGTGGCTGGGGGGAGGGGGGTCCCCCAATGGTACCCTACCCGCCCGGCAGTGTAGTTCCTGGTCCGGCGCGGCGGTTAGTGTACCTACCCCTTTTTTCCGTGCGGCGGTTAGTGTACCTCCCTGGGGGGGGGGGAAGACCCAAATTCAGGAAAAAGTCACTTTTTGAGGTAGAAAATTTGACCGATTTTTGGCCCTTTTTGGAAAAGATTCTCCATAAAAACGGTATTTTGGCGACTTTTGACAACATCGACCTAAAAATCGCCCATTTTCGGCCTAAAAATGCCCATTTTAGGCCTAAAATTGCCTATTTTAGGCAAAAATTGAGGCGATTAGTGTACCTGGCGCGGCGGTTAGTGTACTAGTGTACCTTGGTCGCGGCGGTTAGTGTACCTTAGGGGTGGGACCCCCTCCCCCCAGGAACTACACTGCCGCCCGGCCTGGTGCACTAACTACCCCCTACCCAGTGTGGTTCCTGGGAGGGGGAGAGGGGCCCCCTAGTACACTAATTTCCCCGACCAAGGTACATCAGTACACTAATTTCCCCTCCGGGTACACTAATTTCCCCAATTTTTGCCTAAAATGGCCATTTTTAGGCCTAAAATGGGCATGTTTATGCCTAAAATGTGTGATTTTTAGTCAATGTTCTCAAAAGTCGCCAAAATACCCTGTTTATGAAGAATTTTTTCCAAAAAGGGGTAAAAATAGGTCAAATTTTCCACCTCAAAAAGTGACTTTTTCCTGATTTTGGGTCTTCCCCCTTCCTTCCCAGGGAGGTACACTAATTTCCCTGCCGGACCAGGAACTACACTGCCCCTACCCGCCCCGCTCTGGTACCCTACCCGCCCCGATTTTTGCTTTCAAAATGCCCATTTTTCGGTCAAAAGTCAAAAATGTCCAAATTTCGACCGAAGACCCTTAAAAGTGCAAAAATTCGCGCGCTACGCGCGATATATGCACTTTATGGCATGTAAAAATAGGCACCCAAAAAACTTGTATTGTACCCTACCGCCCCGAAAAATCTCCCCCCTCCCCCCAAACCGGATTCCCCCCCCCCAAGATTCCAGGTACACTACCCGGTACCCGCCCCGGATTTTTCCACCTATGTTCCCTACCCGCCCCGCCAAAGTAGCCACCAGTGTAGTTCCGGGGGGGGGGAGGGGGGTCCGTCCCCCCTCGGGTACGTCTGTTCCTCCTCCATGGTACGCCTGCCCCACTGTTCTGCCTCCGGGTACGCCTGCTCCCCCAACCTAAAATAGGCAAATTTGGGCCTAAAATAGGCATTTTTGAGCATAAAATGAGTGATTTTTAGGTCAATGTTGTCAAAAATCGCCAAAATACCCTTTTTATTGAGATTTTTTTCCAAAAAGGGGCAAAAATGGGGGCCGTAATTCACCGACCGGTGGATCGCTGACCGGTACTTTTGACTACGGTAAGTTACGGTAGATTGCCGTGCGGAATGATCTGCAAGCTCGAGCACGGACAGAGAATGCTATCGGAAATGGTTCACGATGTGGGCTACGGTAGGTGCTAGAGCTGCCGTAGTCAAAAGTACCGGTCAGCGGTCCACCGGTCGGTGAATTACGTTCCCCAAGAATGAGCCAAAATTTCGACCTCAAAAAATGACTTCTCCAAATTTGGGTCCTCCCCCCCGTCCCCCAGGTGTAGGGTTTGTGGTCGGGGGGGGGGGGGTACCCGACACCCGACATCTGGAAGGACCCGACACCCGACATCTGAGAAAAAAGCCGACACCCGACAGTTGCAAAAAAACCCGACACCCGACATTTTTTGAAAAAAAACCGACACCCGACACCTGTTTTTGGAACAAAAAACAGGCAAATTTTTGCTCATTTGCATCAGTAGTGCAATTTTTGGCTCAAGTTACTGAATTCAAGTATTTTCACACGAAAGAAACACCAAAATATCACATTCTGCGTCTTCGGAATCATTTGGTTCGAAGAAAATTTTCTCTGACCCGACATCTGGAGGTACCCGACACCTACACTTTTTTGGCACCCGACAGCCGACACCCGACATCTCTCTAACACTACCCAGGTGGGTACGTCTGTTCCCCCTCCGAAAAAGGGAGGTACCGCCTGTTCCCCCTCCGGACCAGGAACTACAGTGGTAGCCACATCACTGGTTGTTTGTTTGTTTATTGCTCTCAGTGACGCATAAAACCATGCAAGTAAATTAATGATAGAAGCACAGTTACAAGACCGGGTGGAACAATTACGGAAATGAAAAAAGTTACAACACTGGTTATAACAAAACCACAGCAAATAAAAGCTACAAAAAGCGCCAAGGAGAGAGAAAGATCACGGACATCAGGACAGATCACAGGACATGTTAACAGAACTGAAAATTATGCATTAATCCTCGTCCTCGTCAAACGACAAATGTCGGGCTCAGAGGGCGCATATTGGGGTCAGTCCATATTGCAACAGTCCAGAACAGATGGTGGGTTGGTGATTGTCCGTCACTTCCGTGTACCACCATTTAGCGACGTGGCTGGCGTCCCCAGGCTGACGTGAATGCGTATCGAACGAGACATCGCCATATCCATCCCGTTGACCGCATCCGGACGCGGTGGCGATAGAGCCCCCACATCACTGGTTGTGCGTCCACATGATGCTGTGGCAGGCAGCAGTATACTGCAGTACTTGGTCAAGGTCACTGTAGTGGCGGGGGGGGGTGTGGGGATTCCCCCCCTAAGGGGTATCTATCTCGAGTCAACCCTTAGGGGCATGGGGGGGACGGGTATCTATCTCGAGCCGACCCCAAAGGGTATCTCGAGCAAGTAGATTTATGCTTTTCAAAGGCAAAAATAGGTGTTTTTCGACCTCGGAAGCCCTAAAAAATCGCATGGTCATTTTAGGCCAATTTTCGGCAAAAATGTCAAAAATTACTCATCTTTAGTCCAATTTTGCAGTAAAATTGCATGCAAAAAACGGCCTTTTTCGCCTTTTGACGGACCATAGGGGTATCTTGGGTAGCCTCTGGGGGTATCTCGAGTACCGTAAAACCTAAATACAGCCCCCCAAAAAGGGGTCAGTGGGACGGAGGACCTGCAGCACCAAACGAAACACAGCATATGTTGATTTGCAGGACAAGGAAGGCATCCCGCCCGATCAGCAACGATTGATTTTCGCCGGCAAACAGCTGGAGGACGGTCGCACGCTGTCCGATTACAACATTCAGAAAGAGTCGACCCTCCATCTCGTCTTGCGGTTCGTTTCAGCTTGGGTTTGGGAGAGTACAGGCAATATTAGATGATTGTATTTGACAGCCTGTGTACGACTATCTGGGTTTAAACCCCTGCTGCATGGGGGTTCTTTTTGCGGCGGGGCACTGTTAATTCTTTAATCCCGTTTAAGGCTGAGCTGTGCTTTTGGTGGCTTTATTTAGGGTTTGCTGTATTTTACGAAGAAATTGCGCCGTGGGCGTCAGAAATTTTTTTTGCAACGCAAAATGTTTTGCCACGTCGATGTTACAAATTTTAGTGTTTTCAAAGTGATGCGCGAAGCACTATTACGCAAAAACTGTAAATGGTTTTGTAAAATTTACTATACAACTGAAAATGCGATAATGTTAGAAAAAACACAGCCTCTGATTTGTTGAAGACAAAGAATTCGCGCATCAATTAAAATCTTATTTTTCAAAACCCAAGCCTATTTCGCACCTGACTCAGGCTGCGCGGCGGCGGCAAGAAACGCAAGAAGAAGGTGTACACGACGCCGAAAAAGATCAAGCACAAGCCAAAAAAGGTCAAGTTGGGCGTGCTCAAGTACTACAAGGTGCGTGTGTTTTGATTGATAGTTTAGACACGTACAGTTGCAGTTGGAAAAAGCGTTTTTTCCAGAGACCAAAATAACGAACCGATAATTCGCCAGACACTGAAGAATTTCGGAAATTTTCAGAAAAATTTCCAAATCTTTGAGTCGCAACGTCATTTTCTCAAATCGTGCAAAAACACCGTTTTTATGTGTTTCGGTCGACTGGTCTAGCATGACTTTTCCTCAAGAAGCAATTTTAGACGACAGTTTTTGCTCAACTGTTCCCCATTTGACTAAACGACCAACTTTTGGGCTGGAAAAGTATGTATTTTCTGTATTATATAGTCCAACAACAGCTAATGCAGAATTTATGTCCACTGCGTTGCCTGATCCGCCAAGCACATAACGCGTGATGCAACATTACAAGCACAGACAGGCAGTCAGCTTGTGTGTGCTGGCTGGCTGCGTGGGTGTGTTTATAACGTTGCATCACGCGTTATGTGCTTGGCGGATCAGGCAACGCAGTGGACATAAATTCTGCATTAGCTGTTGTTGGACTATATATTTTTCCGGAAAATTAGAACTGCACGGTCCGGGCTTGCATCACGTGACTTCTTGTGTGACGGACATTTCGGGATTTAATTATGCCGCGGCGTGATCAATTTAGACTTTGGACTGTTGATCATCTTCTGTTGATGTAGCCCAGGCCAGATCATGGGATGTTGTTTATTTTTATATTTTCTGTTGCGTCATCGACCAGCAGGAATAAACGTTTTTGTTGACCAGAGTCCGCAATTTATTTAAAAGGGGCCTTTCGCATTTCAAGCCGCCTTCAGACTTTGCACGCATTTGAATATTGTTCACAGCGTTATTAAACTCTCACGCACCAAGAACCCAATCTGCAGCATGCGACCGGGAGATGCACTTCAAGAGGAACATCCGGGAACAAAGTGTGCCGCTGACCAGCCCAATTTATACCTGCGCATTCAGGCAAACTGCTTGATCAAAAAGGTGCCAAGGCGAATGAATGTTTCGCATGAAGCGTGCAACACCGCTACCTATGGAATTTCGCTTTTCTTTTTATTTCGAATTTCGACGAATTGTTCCAGCATGAACAATGCGTTGCAATTCGAAGTAAAAAGAAAACCGAAATTCTATAGTGAGGCAGGGGCAAAAATCGTGCGAAACATTCTGCGCCTTGACCACCCTTGTCATCAGGCGAGTTGCCTGAAAGCGCAGGTAGAAGTTGGGCTGATCCACATTTGATTTTGTTCCCGGATGTTCTCTTGAAGGGCATCTCCTGGACGCATGCTGAACGTTAGACTTCCGGTGTGTTTGACTTTTATGACGCCTTGACCACTGTCTGAATACATGCGAGGTTTGAAGGGGGTTTGAAATGCGAAAGGCCCCCTTTAACAGTTTTGTTGAAAGCTGTGGTGTCTGGAACTTTCTTGATGTTGACTGACTCCCTGTAACATGGACGTAATCAACCAAAGTCAAGTCAGACCGAACCCTAAAGGCAGTCTACGGGAGGTTGTCACTCAGCCCCCGAATACCGTAACCCACCGCAAGCGAGATCGTTGCGAGACCCATGCTGATCGCTGCTTATCGACACGTGTATTAGCGGCAGCAAGCTGGAAATTGTCATCGTGCGCGTCGATCACCAAAACTTCGAAATGTTAGTTGGTGTTGGCGCCAACACGCAAAACAGATAAAAAACAAAATGGTCCCGACACGATCCTTGCAGATCAAAATTACGGTGGGTTACGGTATTCGGGGGCTGAGTGACAACCTCCCGTAGACTGCCTTTACCTTTGAATGGATTGAATTTATTTCTTTACGAATTGTGAACTTCCGTAATTTGTTGCGTGTCTGTCAGGTTGACGAAAACGGCAAGATCACGCGACTTCGCAAGGAATGCACGTCACCGTCGTGCGGCGGAGGATCGTTCATGGCCGCACATTTCGATCGGTTGGTTGATAGTTATTATGAATTTATTTTTTGTGCCCGAGGATCACATTTTGTGTAAAGGCAAACCAGCCGTACTTTGCAGACTTAGACCATACCGTATCACCCTAAATTCTTACACACTTCAAATGTTTCGGGTTACTGTAGCCGCGTTTCGCGCGGTTAGCCGATAAAAAACAAAATGGTCCCGACACGATCCTTGCAGATCAAAATTACAGTCGGTTACGGTATTCGGGGGCTGAGTGACAACCTCCCGTAGACTGCCTTTATGTTTGAATGAAAACATTTCCCCATTCCAGCTACTATTGCGGCAAATGCTACCAAACGTTGGTGTATACGGATCCGAAAGAGCGTGAGAAGGCGGGCAAAAGCAAGAAATAAAAACGTCACATGTTCTTTTGCTAGGTGTTCGATACGAATAAAGTGTTGTTTTTGTTTGGTCCAAAAACCGCAACAAAATCGTTCTTGTTGAAAATCATGCTGTTTGTTATAATTAGATTTGCAGATGGTTATTCATGAAAACGAAATAAAAACCATCGTTTGAAATTCGGGGTGTTAGAATTTTTTGTTTTGCTTCACATGGGTTATTTTTGTCACAAGAACAACAGAAATCACAACAAGAACTAGCATAAATCGCACAGGACATTTCAATTAAAATCTACAACACTGCGCAATAAATAATTAACCGTTCATGTTAGCGCATACACACGCCAGCTACCGGGAGTCTACGGCAGATTTGCACAAAAAGAACAATACAAAGAGAAAACAAGAAAATTATCCACAACATGGAATGGAAATGGAATCAAGCCAGAGCATCACAATCGCAAACAATCAAGTTAATCAAACAGTGCTTTGTGTTCTTGGGCACCCCGCAACGATAAAATGTTCGGCATAATTGTTGGGTACCCAACACACAATTTTGATGAATCAACCAGACAATGATCATTTTGGTATCGATTGCATGGATCTCCTATTGCATTTCTGGCGAAACCTTGCCAAGATACGCTGCTGAACGAAGGGCAATACAATACAACTGCAGACACAAACTGGTCTCAACAATCTTGTGTAATTTTGTATTACTCGCTGATGTTTCACAGAGGAGACCAACAGCAGTGTCTGTCAGTTTGAAAATATCACCCACTAAATACCATCATCGACATAAATAAGTGAATCAATCGACAAAAATCAATAAATAGTGAATCAATTGAACAACACCGGAATATCATCCTCCTGTTCTAGCATACTAGGTGCTGATAGATTGTCGGTCAAGTCGACGCCTTTCTCTTTCAAAGCATCCTCTTTCTGTTTCCGATCCGCCTTCTTCTTCTTCTGCACTTTCTTGAGTCTGAAGGAAGAATGTTTTGACAGCAGCGCAAAGTTGAATGTATGTGAAAGATTTGTTCTCAGTGTCACAGAAAAAGACTAAAAAGTTAAAAAAAGGACAAAAACTATAAATAATTTGCAATGGAAAACCTGAAGAACTCTTCTCGCTCATTTTCGTCGAGCTCCGTCGTAATATAGGACAGTGTGTTCTCGATACGTGGGATGATCACTAAAAAATGAAATACATTCTCTTTCAAAATGTAAAAATAAAATAATGCCTGGATCAAACTGAGCGACCAATTCGGGTGTTGTGGTATCGTGTGTTTGTTTTAAAGTAGTTACAGCTCTCCCTCCCTCTCTCAAACAAGCGTAAAAATGAATAGATACATTCAAAGAAACGACTTTTTACGCTGGTCGAGATTACCGTCAGTCATTATGGCACAAATTTCGAAAAAATAAGGAAAAAAACCCATCAACCAAGTCACGTTGATCCGATCACCGTGTTTTGTACAGCCGCGAAATGAAAAAGGCTAATTGTTTGGTCGTCAACGCAAATCGTTAACTCTGGTCGTCAACTGAAGCAGTCCTGAACGAGTGCGAGAAACACATAAAGCCCATCTACGCGAACTTGAGCTCCACAAATATTTTTTGTACGGTGCGTCAAAACATGTTGCTGTTTGCGTATACACGCAACAGTTGAATTCAGCTCGCTGGAACGTGGTCATCCACCGCCAAACAGAGCTCATGCTCGCGTGGATTGACTTTACATGCCATGGGGGGCCTAAGTTGACGACGATGTGCGGTGATGACACGCATGTGTAAATCATGCCCCGAACCATGTTCAATGGCATTCACACGTCGATTTGTGATTTTGATTGCCTCGTCCAGTGTAATAAAACAGGTTTGTAACGTGGCCAATTCAACCAGCAGCTCCACTGCCTTGGCGTAATGTTTCTTCAGTTTGGCTATCGACGCCCCGCCCTTGCCCAGGCCCGTTAGATCGTAGGCTGAAATGGCAGATGGACAAGGTAATGTTGCGCTTGCTGCCTTTATGTTCTTGCGTTGAGTGGACATAATGCTGTGATTTGGTGTTCGATGCCCTACACTAAATACGCCCCGTGGTTAATGTCACGTTCTAAACCCGAACGCTGACCACGCGCATCTGAAACATTGCGCGCACGGCTGCCTGACAAGCTGCACGTGTGTCTGTTACCCGAATGTTTCAAAAGTTAAATGTCAAAAATAATCACTAACGATCCGATCCTTCTTGGTGCACCTCGAATAGTGGCAGTATAACACCTGCAATGAAATGGCATTATGCGTTACGCTGCAAGATGATAATGTACTCCGTGAAGCTGAGCAGCAGGGATACTTATTGCGAAGAAAGATTCCCATCGAGAATCTACGGTTCTACGGCTCTACGGTACTACGCAGTGGTGTCGTTGGGAAATCAAAAAGTTACCGGATACCCAAAATCCAAAATTTTCGGATACCGGATACCCAAAATGAAAAATCTCGGATACCAGGGGGGCGGTTGCCTCCCAAAATAAAAAATCTCGGATACCCAGGGAGGGGTTGTTCAAAAAAGGTCATTTTTTTAGAGGAAAATTGAGCAAAATTGGTGTTGGAAGCGCAAAAACGATCATTTTTGAGGGTTATGCTTGCGCGAGCAAGCGATTTTGAGCATTTTAGAGGTAAAAATGGGTGATTTTTACGGTTTTCGGAAAAATTTTAGGGTAGGTGGACAAAAAGTCAGGATACCCCTGGGTGAAAAAATCAAGATACCGGATACTAGGGGGGTAACCTCCCCCCTTCCCCCCCACCCAACGACACCACTGGTACTACGAACAGTTTATGCACCGCCGGAAACATATGTAATACACCGCCAAAACTATATGGGACGGTCATTTGGACCTGGTGTCAGTTTTCCGCCGTTTTCATCTCACAATTCGTGATGTGATGACACACCATCTAAGTTGATTTTTCGATCTATATCAAACGCGAAATTAGGTCGCCTTGGCGGTTTGGACACGTGGCTGTTTGGTGCGTTGACGGAGACGATCGCCTGCTACACGGCCCATTTGTGAACAGAAGAAACAGGTCGAAACGGAGAAGCACAAACCAGCTGTACATTATTTCATGAACGTTCAACCAAAAAACACGAAACCGACCAGCAACATTATCCTTCTTCGTTTTCACCTTGCATTGTGCCTTGCTCACATTTTGCACAATCATGTGACCGAAATCGCCGGCGCTGAACTTTGCCTCCGCTAACGAAAACGCCGCTTCTTTCATCACTTCGCCCATTAGGATTTTGTTCTGAAACGTTCTTTGCCTCGATTTTCAGACGATTTAGGCCCAAAAACTACAGGCAAATGGACAAACCTCGACAATTTTGCCCAATATCGTTCTAAAGCGCATGTTGAGCGCGTCGGCTTTCTTTTTGAGCAAACTGTGGCCTTTCTGTGCACCCTTTAGCCGGGCTTTCATGGTGGTCAGCGCCCTGCAACGACAAAGAGAGATTCCGAATATTAATTTCGAAGTTCAAAAGTGAGTGACATAAAAGCAGAGCAGAATAAAAAACTAACATCCGAGATGGAAAAATAGCGATGCGGTCTTTCGACATTTTTGCTCAGCTTCCGGAGTAAGACAGAGTGAACCTGAATAAAGCAATACTTTCACTTAACTGCGCAAAGCATAGGAACACACAAATAAAAAACTCGTAGAAAACCACAAAAGAAACACAGTTAAAATGTTCGGGCACACAGAAAAAGACCAACCAGATGTTTCGACAAGCCAAGCGATCAATAAACGCACGTGGTCGCCGTCAAGCACTGTCGCCTATCCGACCGTATCACTGGTGGTGCACCAAACACAATGCGAAGTTTCAACCGACGTGAAGCGGTTCTTTTAGAAAATTGAACTTACCTATGTAGATACTTTTAGATGGGCACATAACGTGTCTTGTTTGTGGCTGTGAGATAATACAGCTGATAGGATCGGCGTGGCCTTAGGAAAGCCTCTAGACATGGCATACAAACACGGTGTCAACAATGTGAGACTTTTGACTTTGTATTTTGTTTGCTTCTGCAGAAAAGCACCACTTGCACGATAAACATGCACGAAACTACGAATAATACTGAAACAAAGTGAGATCTACACAAAACAAGAATATATAACATCTACAGCGAAACACAAAAAAGGTGAAGCACCGTTATCATGAGCTATCAAGCAACAAAGTAAAACAATTGTTTCCCAAGGCAGGCACATGTGGTATCACAGAAAGTTACAGGCAAGTCAAGCGCATTTACCTGACCATAATGACCAAAAAACTACATTGAAACACCAAAGTATAAAAAAACAGAAAAGAATTATGTTAGATGTTCGAAATTGATCACAGATTGAACTGCTTTCCAGCCCTGTTGACAATCATCTCAGCAATGGCCAAGCTGCTCGTTGCACCTGGGCTGGGTGCATTGCGAACATGCAGCATACGTGTGGACAGGGCACCTGGCGAAACAGCGGTTGGCGGTTTGTGATGAGACGTTATGTCGACTTGCGACCACCAAACAATGTTCCTGAGAGGACTCGAACCTCCGACCTCCCAACCGGTCAGGCGCTCTATCCAACTGAGCTACAGGAACGAGCTCAGTGGCCGCACTAACCACTTCATAAACCGTACGATACGCAGTGCACCGCAGCGCACACACAATTCTCTCCTCGTATAACGTTACGCTGCAGGGACTATACCACATGCGGACAGCGTATAATATTCTCGGGCTCGTAATACGCGGTGTGTGTCTATTCGCCAGACCACAGTTAGTGGCACAGTCAACTATGTGAACATCTACATGGTGAATATTTTTGAACGCCATTTTGGCTCCTCCATCTGCGGTTAACCTGCTGCCTGATTTTACGCACGATTATAACAGTGGATATTTTCCTTGTGGCCGGAACCGCGGGTGCCCGCTCATGTCACTACACAGGGGATAGACTCCAGATTGTATGCAAAATAAAAATAACTCGCAAAACAATGCGATTGGCCCAAAGAGTATATTTGTAAATTCTCTGCAGTGCAATAAAATACGCCCCATAGTTAATGTCAAGTGCTAAACCCGAGCGCTAACCAGGCGCAGTTCTGAAACATTGCGCACAGCTGCCTGGTTGGTTTGCACGCTGGACGTGTATTTTATCCATTGCTCGAATGTTTCAAAGCTTGGTTTTCGGGTCAAGATCTGGGCATTGACTACCGGGCATACATTGACTGCACGGCAGCGAATTTAGAAATTTACCGTACCTTGACCGGTATCGAACACAAAATCATCCACAAGACTGCCGTCCGGGGCCAGTGCCTGCGCGCGCACTCCAGTTGGACCACTGAAAATCATTCAGGGTATGATGAAGTTGACCAAACAACAAACTACTTGGCTTCTGTTATTATAACAAGTGCACGTGAAACATTAGCAGATCAAAATTGTAACTCGTAATCACACTTTTCAACAAGTGCCAACACACAAACTGGCTGATTTTTCACACACAGTATATATGCACAGTCACAACCTGACAACATCCTCAGGTCGCAAGTCGGGCACGAGCTTCTGCAGTTGTTTCACTTGCAGCCGAGTGAAGAGGCTCTTTGCCGTTTCGGTCAAGCCGAACTTGAAATGTTTCACGCCAAGACGCACCAAACCACTGGAAAAAGGAAGAATTGAGCAAGTTATGTTATACTTCATTGTGCTCCACGATATTACTTTATTAAAGTGTATTTACTGGGTGGGACGCTTTTCAGAGAAACGTTCGGTTGCAGTTGAGGAAGTTTGTATAGTTTGCGCTTGGGTTTAGCATCACAAGTCAAGTTGGACTCATGCCGAAGTAGGTGAAAGCCTGCGACTAACTGTGGGCCTGACAAAACGCACGCCCAGGTCCATCTACCACCAAACCCATTCTTTTGCCAACCTGTAAGTGACAGCATCCCACATATCTCGCAGGTTGATGTCTTTGTAACTGCAATTACAAAACTTCAGATTGATAACATATTCTGTGATATAACCAAACCACCGCAATTTGTGCGTCGCTCGGGTAGAATGTGATCACCCTTGATTATATTTGCCGACTCTTATGATATGCTATTGATATATGGAGAGTCCAGAATAAAATAAACTTCAGATTTGTAAAAGCATGCCAATAATTAGTGATAATAATGTTTCAAAATAAAATCACACCACCTGTATCCCTCTCTGCTGAACGCTAGCACGGCATTCGGGCCCAGCCACACATCACCATTCATACGTGGCGTAAAGTGAACACCCAGGAACGGAAAGCGAGGATCGGGCACCTGAAAAATAGCACGCGCATTCAAAAGCGACTTGACGCACCAACATAAAGTGCGTAAAATATATGAGTCGTAAATTGATCAATTATTCCTATGCGTGCCGTCCGATGACAGTAGGGAGTTCGAGCTTTTTGCTTGGGCACTGTTGTCTGCGCGGACCAGCGTAAGAACAGTTTTCATCGTACACTGGTCAAAATTAGTACCATGTATGCATGCAAGTGTACGGCTAATAGTCCAAACAAAAATTTACAAACATCATTTTTGCACAACCACACTCGCTGCTATTTTGTTGTCACTTTTTGATTTTTTTCAAGCCGCCTCTCAAATCCCGAAACCAACCGGATAAATATTCCCTCTAGCCAAATGTCGTTTGTCCTTTTTCAACAGCAGATATTCGCCTCTGAACGGCACAATCTTCGGTTTCGGGTCGCAGCCAGACATCACGGCGACACGATCAGAATGGAGACCGGCACATGTGATCACGTGACGCGCGCTGATTGGCTGAATGGGAATTACTGCCCATTTTAAAAAAATTTTTGGTCTTTTCACGTGCGCCGTTTTATATTTCTATTCTCCATTATTAACCCGCAAAACCGCAAATCGCTCAGTAGCGCTATTTATTTTGGCGAGTCTGTACGCGCATATGGATGGCTGACGTTTGTCTTCGCAGCTTCTCGTTCCAGATGGTGAGCCAAGTCCTTCACCTATAGCCCAGTGCTACAACACATCCACGCACGATACATGTGCAAAATCACCCACGATACATGTTCAAAAGAATGAAAATATCGCGCAAGAAATAGCATTTTGCATGGTTCTGTTATTTAGTTTATTGCGTCGGCACCAACTCAATAATACATAGATAAGAACGTTAAATGGAAGAAGCATAATTACAAAACCGGGTGTGGAGTTTACGGACATGAAAAACCGGACATGTTTACGGCATGCTTCTGTTGAACAACAAGCTCACAGTTCACACGGCAATATCGAGCACTGATCATTTTGCAAAAAAACAACAAAAACCGGTCTTTGAATAAACGAACTTCTCACCTGCTCCACATTCTTGCATTTCAGCTGTATTTTTTCGTCCCGAAGTTCAAACGCCCCCACTTGATGATTCAAAAGCACCCGGCCGCCGGATTTCGTGAAGTTTTCCGCATAAGATCGGGTGACTTGAGCGAAATCAACTATGCCCGTGTGTGGCGAGTGCAGTGCGCGAAGGCCCTGTAATGGGAATCGGGCACTCACTTAGTTGGCACTTTTTCATCTGTGGGATGTTCCAAAGTTAGTGTCTCAGGTTGTATGTTCCTTGCATGATATTGATATTGTTTTTTTATTTGTTTTGTTTTTATGATGGTTACGTTTGGGTTAAAGAAACGCGGTGAAAGATCAGCATTGAATCAACAGACGCGAGGAGTTTCATAGACCTAGCGAAACATTTGTTTGATCACAAATTTCTGATTACTTTAGTTTTCTGCTCTAAAACCACCGGTCTTCCCACACAAATGTTACACTTCGAATGTTGAAAACAAAAACTATACAGATGACGATTGGAATGTAAGGGCTCTACCGCCACCGCGTCCGAGTGCGGTCAACGGGATGTATGTATGTATATGGCGATGTCTCGTTCGATACGCATTCACGTCAGCCTGGGGACGCCAGCCACGTCGCTAAATAGGTGGCACACGGAAGTGACGAACAATCACGAATTGGAATGTAATCTTACCCGACAATGTGGCTCGATTTCCAGTATTTCGTCTTTCTCAATCAGGCGAATGTCACGACAGCCATTCTCCGTTGCGCGCTCGAAAATTGTCTGCAACCAAAAAGCAGCACAGCTGTCTAAACGTAGATTTAAAAATATCGATGAAACAAAAACTCTAAACTCGAACCTGTAATACGGTCAGTTCGGCTTCATTCGTTGCCACCACCAACTTTCCGCATTTCTTGTACGCTATATTGTTCGCATCACAATAATCGTACATGAGATCCAGGCCGCGCACACACAACTGCGCGCGAAGGGTGCCTGTCGGAAACAGAACGATTCGTTGCAAAGTTGGGATTGAAACATCAACAAACATTATATTGATTGACATGGCATCAGGAGCAAGTGATTGATTGATTTGTTGCCAACGTTCGGTAGTTGTGGTCGCGTTATTGACTGAGGATGTCCGACAGAGCTTCTGCGCATTTGATCGGGTTTCGCCACGAAACGACAACCGACCCACACCCGAAAGCCAAACGTCGACCAACTCTTCAGTCCAAATTCTCGGAAGTTGTGCAACGCAACACCGTAGTGACGAAGAAGAATTACGACTGCGGCAAAACGCTGAAAGCGATCCACACCGACTTCGTCTCACGAGACAAGGCGGCACTCAGCGTCAATCGGGTCCTGGGCACCAAGCCACCCGCTATCAACCCAGAAGAAGAGTCGCTGGATAGGCGTACAAGATGTACCCTGGCACAATTACGCAGTGGTCACTGTCGCGCGTCATACCGCCATCGCATCGACCCAAACATGCAAAACGTGTGCCCTCGATGCAACACCGAGCCGGACAAGGTCTAACATCCGTTTTGTTGCAAAAGCCGACCCGTATCCACGAGCCCAATCGATAAGGAGCAACGACGACAACCTGCATCTGGTGCACTGTCCGTGCGGAAAGCAGGGCGAAGTGGTCACAAGTCAAAGTACAATTCCCACACTGCAACTCTCGAACTAAGACTTGATTGCCAACCGGAACCAAAAATTTACTTACGATTAAAATGTCGAAGCCATACCTGGCAGATAATAAATGCCGGCATGGATGACACCGCTGTTGCGGCCCGATTGATGCGGGGCTGAAATAAAACACAGTACAAAAAAGGTGATAAAGCCCAGCACGGGCACACAATAACACCCCGAGAATGCCAAATAAGCCCCACGCTGAATAAGTCCTCACTGGTCTTCTCAGTTGTATAATACAGGCCGAAGTTATGAGGGTCTCCTCTGGTTTTCATCTGTTTGTCCACATCGGGGGCGGGGGCTCATGTGGGAAACGATTTGTTTAACTCCCATCGTCGAAGCGTGTGTTTCAAACAAGCCCCTAAAGCAGGACGTATTTGACATTCTCCAGTAGTACAGGCAAGCAGGTCCAGGTACCGCATTCCCTAAAATATGGGGGCTCAATTTATTTCACTCGAGTCAATTTTCTTAAAAATTGTTTTAACTACTCGTCGAGAGCGTTCCAAATCTGGTGTTATTTTCGCTGGAAGCGTGTTTTACTTCCAGGAGGCTCTACTTTTTTAGGGGGCTAGCTTCTAGGTAATACGGTACTGTCTGCAAACAAATTGGCACGTGACAATCTAATCGATACCTCACACCGGCAAAAGTGTAAAATTCGCGCACCAAGTCGATCATGTTTCTCCAGCAGCGCCATTCTCAACGTCGGATGTGTCTGTTTGAGTTTCATGGCCGTCGCGCTGCCGACAATGCCACCACCGACCAGCACCAGGTCATAGTCTGCAGGACCGGCATTTGTAGTTGTGGCCAACAGGCGTACCCGGTCCAGACATGGAGTGAAACATCGTGGTGACAGCATGCATCGTCGCATCTGGATACATGTAAATGAATAAAAAAACAAACACGTATAATCAATCTGCCATTTTCATGGCCCACAGTTGGGGCTACATACGTTCCACACTATGTGGAAA
>JASAMV010004174.1:0-43078 GCA_030248065.1 Rhynchonema sp. JSB1_4
GTACATAGGTAGGTAGGTTGACGCTCCATCCTGGTACAGTAGGGTACAGTAGGTTGCCGCCCCGCCTGGGTAGCTACACCACTGGACAATACTGATCACTTACTTGCCGAATCCGTCAGAAATTTTAGTATTTTTGACAAAAAAATCCCTGCTTTTTTCAGTAACATAAGTCACTTCAGATGCTTCGGGCCGGGGTGCCCGGCCCGAGCCAAAAGCCCAAAATCGCGGCCCGGCCCGGCCCGCAGGGCGGGCCAGCCCGATTGCGACCTCTGCAAGATACCCTTTCTATTGAGATTTTTTTCCAAAAAATGGGTCAAATTTTCGACCTCAAAAAATGACTTTTCTCCAAATCCAACCATGAACGTTGAACAAACGAAACGACATGAACCGGAACAAATCAGCCGGCTTTGTATTTGTTCAGTCACTAGGCCTAGAGGTCGGGGGGGGGGGGGGTACCCGACACCCGACATCTGGATGTACCCGACACCCGAAGTCTGAGAAAAAAAGCCGATACCCGACAGTTCAAAAAAACCGACACCCGACATCTAGTTTTTGAAAAAAACCGACACCTGTTTTTGGACCAAAAACGGGCAAATTTTTGCTCATTTGCATCATTAGTGCAATTTTTTGGCTCAAGTTACTGAATTCAAGTATTTTCGCACTAAATACCGTATTGTCGGAAATAGAACCCGGTGGGTCTATTTTTTCACTGGGGTCATTTTGGGGGTGTTCAATTTATGGGGGGTCAATTATTGGGGGGTTATATTTTTCATTTGGCCTCCCGACCAAAAAAATCACTTTTAATAATGCCCCTAAAATGGCCTGTTTAGGGTATTTTCTGCCTTTAACAGCGTTAATTATGCTTAAAAAGCCGTATTCTGCTGAAAACGCAAGCTTAAACAACGTTTTACACGACAACACAGCCTTACCATACCACTAATCAGTGGTACGGTGAAGGTTGGTGGTGGGGTTCTATTAATGGGGGCAGTGGTGTAGCTACCCAGGCGGGGCGGCAACCTACTGTACCACCCAAATGCGGGGCGGCAACCTACCTACTGTACCAGCCGAGCTAGGGGGGGGGGGGGTCGTACCACGTGGGGGGGTCCTCTGGAAACCGAAATTTTTTATGTCTAAATACTGAAGAAAATGTGGCCTAAACCACTAATTTCGCGCGCAGCGCGCGATTTTTCGCCTATTTACAGACAAATATGCTAATTTTATGCAATTTTAAGCCAAAAATGAATGTTTTGGGTGAAAAGTTAGGTGGGGCGACAACCTACCTACTGTACCAGCGGAGGGGCGGCAACCTACCTACTGTACCAGGCGAGGGGCGGCAACCTACCTACTGTACCTTGGGGGGACCCCCCCACCCCCCCCCCCAGCCACACCATTGAATGGGGGGTCAACTAATGGGGGGGTTCTATTTTTGATTTCGAGCCATTTGGGTGGGGTTCAATTAATGGGGGGGTTCTATTTCCGACAATACGGTAAGCACCAAAATGTCACATTCTGCGTCTTCGGAAACATTCGGAAACTGACAGTCACTTGACTCCACCGTCGACGATTTTAGTGACGTTCCATTTTCAGAATGGACGCTGTCATTCCGATCGATTTTTTGTGCAAGCAAGTGTCGAGGTTCAAAACGGGCCGCAAAACTTTCTTTCAGGCCTTCAGGCGGAGTAACCAGTGAGGCCAAATAGCTGATAATTGACAATCACCATTTCGAGATTCGCACTCATCTGAAATTTGCTGTCTTTCTTTTTATCGAGGGCGAAATAATTCCAAGGCGAGAATAATATTATTTTAAATTATCGATATTACGACAACGCAGACATTGCTGTATCTCGTTGTTTGCTGCCAAACAAAGTGCAATGAGCCGTTAATCAATTACTAGCCAATCGTCATCGTCAATCAACCGTGCAATACTCACAAACCAACCTCAATAAATCGCGCAATCATGGACAAAAGCCGAGGTTCGCCGAAGGATAAAGCGACTCCGCAGCACGGTAAAACAATATTTCTTATTGAACTTGAGTGCTGAGCACTAAAATTACAAAAAGCGTTGTATGATGAACGAAATAGCTGTTGTATAGACGCGCATGTGTTTTTACCCGTTCACTTTCTGATAAACAGTGCTGCAAAAATTTGGATTTGGTAAGCATACGGAGAAATCTTCATTCTTATAGTGACATTTCGACCTCTGTATCTTTGGTGTTGTGATTTTAGGCCCGCGCAGTTGCACAATCAGCCTACTGCGCTTATTTGCTGTTCTATTTATGCTCGAGAAAGCTGTTCTGTCAATTCAGTTTATTCTTGAACGTAGCTTTCTGTCTCGGCTCTATTATTTCTTTTCGTTTGCTGGTTCTTTTCAATTCGTGAGAAAGTGCAGGTAATATGTAATGCACCCCTTGTACGATGCTTTTTTTGCTAGCTGGATGATTTTGGGGGCGTTTTTCATGCCTTGCGGAATTAATTGGGCACAGTATTCGAGATCTTATGTGCTGTTGTGCTGTGTAAGTTCCTACCAATCTAATCATGCCCAGGAACCTTTTTTGATGGGTTTTGTTGTGCAACGTACATACTATTCTGATTATTCATTTTCTTGCGGAAACTCAGTTCAGTCAGATGTTCGGTTGTGCCGGTTTAGCTTGCCTGCCTTGCGTGCTACGCACGCAAGTGTTTTTTTTTCATTCTTTCCCTGCTATCGCACATTCACGGACCATTGCAAAATTTAAACCTCTTACAATTTGAGCATAACCGCTGATAGATTATCGTTTGTATTTTCTTGTTCTGTACGTTTAGTGTACGCGCAGCATGCTGTTCACATGAAACGGTAATCGATACGTCTTGCGGCGATGCAAGTGAAACGCTTCACACAGCGAATATGTTTTCTGTTTCGCACGTGGGTCACGTGGCCGTCTGCAAAACAGTTTTAACGACGCATTCTGTCTTTGAACTCTCATGGTTCTGGTTGAATGGTTCATTGCTGTCAATTTTGTGTTATTTGGAAGTTCTCGTGCTTGCTTGTGCAAAATAACGCTTCGGTATTGTCGCTCACCCCAGTGCAGGAGGTTCAAGCACTTGTTGTGCAACGCTAATTTCATGTCTCCACGCAAAGTCAGTGCTCATCTAATCGTTTTCCGTTTTGAACAGCTTCTAGGCTATCATATTTTCCGCCGTCGGCCAGAACAGAGCAACGTAATAGGACAGCGCCTTGTTGTGCATACTTCATTTCACGCTGCAACAGCTTTGCTCAGGCTCGTCAAAGTCTACACAGCTGTAAGCTAACACACCAAAACCGATGCGGGGTCTCTTGGTTTTTGGGTCCTGAAACAAAGTTATTATCAAGCCTATTGCTATTGCATGCAGTGTTCCCGACAACAGACTTAAGTCGCCATTTTTTGTTCGCCCCCACTTGTTGTTGTATTAGCCCTTTAGCTGCCTGACAACGCTTCACAGTATTTTGAAGGCCGAACCACCAATCTTCTAAATGAAGTGTTTTAGGTTACCGGCGGATTTCCGTCAATTTTCTCGTAATATATTTTATTTTTATGCAGTTTACCCATTGTTGCACTTTGCTAGATATCGCTGTATTTTATATTACTTTGTTTTTTTTGTAAAATTTGTGCATGAAACGTGAGTAATCTTTACGCGTCGACGCAACGTAACCCTTTCTGTGTTTGTTTTGGGCGTAGCGCGTGGTTTTCGCCCATTTATATTTGGGCAACGTAATATAATATTCCTGCTTTTCCCATGTCGTAATCGTCAAGTACACGGTCGTTGCTGTGTTTGTGTTGTGCATTTTTTCATTTATTCATCATTTTTGTATCCGACTGCTGTTATGTGTGGTGTCGTATGTCGTTCGTACTTGCTTTTTGGGGTTCAAGTTTAATTTTCATAAATTAATGCCGCAATCAAATTCCAACTGTTGCAGGCGTACCTGAATCCGAATCCATCCAACCACTTCTATCTGACGATGCTCTCAATGCCAACGCTGTAGAACTTCAGAATATGGAACCAACACAGTCGGAGCCGAACAAAGCCAGTCCCAAAACAGGTTTGACATGCAGGTCGCAGCACATTTTTTACTCAGACATCAGCTAAACTGTTATTCAAGATTTGCACCTTCTGTTTTTCGTTCTTGCTTGTGAGAAGCTAGGTTAACACAGGTTATTAACGTTGTGTACCTTGACCCCTGCGTGTTGTGTGCTGTCGCGTTGTCATGCGTACGGTGCTAATCTCACCATATTGCATGCGCAAAAAGCGGCAATCAGTTTTGTCTGGCCCCATGGGAGGCTTGGTTTAATAACAGGCTTTTGTAAATACCAAAAAACAAGCACCTTATTTGCGTCGCTGAAGTTCGGTGGTGAGGTATGATGACGAGCGGAACCTCGCCGTAATCTTTTGGTGCACGTTTTTTGTCGTTCTTCTCGACGCATGCCAGAAGTGAGTGTATTGCTGACCAATAATAACAGCCTGACATAACTGAAAAGAACAGCGCGGTATGACCGCACCCCTACCCCCTTATTATCCCCCTTCAGGCTCAGATCTCAAAACTGCCCTACCCGAATCGCCACGTAGTCAATCCCCGGGTGGGGGTGGCGGGCTTAAAACGGCGCTGCCAGACTCGCCGCGTCAGGCCTCATATCGACAGGCTGTTGACGCAAGTTCGACACCAACACTGAGCTCCCTGGTGGACCGAAGGGTGAGCAAACAGAATCAGTGGGTGTTGGAGGCGACGGAAGATGCGACACAACCGCCCACAGAGAAAGGTGGCACGTCGCGCAGTCAAATGGACAGTCCTGGTTGGTTGATGTTTCGTAAAAGAATGGATGAGTGCTGCTAGAAGCATGGCGCATGGTTTGTGTGTGTGTGTGTGTGTGTGTGTGTGTTTGCATTCTGATTACGCTAATGCTATTAATTTTGGACTGTGTGACAAGAATCCTTTTGTAATGAAACTATTGACCAAATTTCAGATTTCCTCAAAACCAAGGAACTCCAGCTGTCGCAGAATTATCAGCAGCTGGGACAACTTGGCAGGACCGCTAACGAGCTATCCAGTGGACCAACGCAGACCGATAGTGACAGCAGCACTGCCGTTAGTTGTTCACTAGCTTCGTACAAAATCTAAGTTCTAGTTTTGGCTGCGCAATATTCGACGGGACATTTTAATGGAGAGAACAATAAATCACCTCGTATGCGCCCCGTGTCCTGTGTGAGTCCGATGTGCGATATGTGTCACAAACCTGTTGTCATCTCGCGCTACATTCCCAGGATCAGTGGAAATGTAGTTTTTCAGGATTTATGACGTTACCGTCTTCGGAAATAGATGAACACATTTTAGGTGGTTCGTTTTGAAAAGTAAACGAACTTCGTTCTGCTTAAATCACAAAATTGATAGGTTTTCCCATTGTTACAAAACCTGTTTAGCAAATATTTTGACGTTTACCAGCCGAACAAGCACAGACGTAATTTCCATTGAAAGCAGCTCGCCACTTGACATAATGACGGCACACTTGAAAATCACGTGTTTAGGCTATGCCGTTCAGTTAGCGTAATACACAGACTTGTTCATTCATTTGTGCTTGTGAACAAAAACGATTTGAAAATATTTCACGTTCCAAGACCAACCAAGATATCAGCCAAGAAATTATGCGCCGCCACCTAGCGGACAAACTTGGCCTTCCGCTCTATCGACCGCGGCCGCATTTTCAGCAAATGACGCAAAAGTCGTTCCGCGTCCGCTACCCGACGCAGTATCTGCGCGACGGAAAACGCAAAATCGACTATGTGCTCGCGTTTGTGGATGACGAAGATGAGCAGGAACACAAAACGTTCCGCGAAGAGTTTGAGAAGAATCTGAAGGAGTCGGGCCTCGAGCTGGAAACGACCACTGCTGAGGTCGGACAATGGGTGATATTTTCGAAACGGTGTAAAGGTGAGTTGGGTGTAAAGGTCGGTGTAAGCTCAATCGAAAGCTCGGTCGGTATCAGCTCGGTGTAAACATGAAACTTTGCCTGCTGTTAACGTGGAATGTTTCATGTTTACACCGAGCTGACACCGACCGAGCTTTCGACCGAGCTTACACCGACCTTTACACCCAACTGAGCTTTACACCGTTTCGAAAATGCCACCCAATATTGTTGTTGTGGTTATGGCTTTGGTTATGCATCGCAGTTTCGTGAGCATCATAAAAAGTTTACTAGTGGAGTCGACGAAACATTCCCTTCGCAGTCCGGTGCCTTATCCGATTCCGGACATTTTCATTTTTATTAGCAGCGTGCTTCGGTCTCAGTTGGCTAGAATTAAAGACTAATTTTTTTAATTCGTGCACGTACCCACTATTTTAGATGAACCAATAAATAGCCTGCTAAAAGAAAGGAAGCACACTTTAGTTTTCGTACACAAAGTGGAACTGATATTATCGGGTGTCAACAGAAGGAGAGTGTGAGAATGTTTCGTCGACTGCAGGAATAGCAACGTTTTGTAACTGCGCTTTCAATCACAAACCATTCCCTAAATGGGCAAGTCAGCGAACGAAAAATTCCATATCAATAACAACAGGCATAAAATAACACACCTTTTCAGGAAAACGTATCCGACCGCAAAACGCGTTTCGTGTTGATACACGCTCCGTGGGACTTTTTGGCTGAAACCGCTGAGCTCATGCACATACGTATGCCGATCAAGGTTATTCTGTTCACTGACTACATGAATTATCGATTAATTTCCAACCAGCTAGCTAACTGATGTTTCAGATCAACGATATAGAGGAGGAGGGATTCGGCGGGAAATTGACGAAATTTCTCGACAAATTCAACATCTTCAAGATCAGCGCTAAATACAAGATTGAATCGCCCGTGTACTTCACTGCGCCGTTCAGTGTGGCCAGACAGAAACAGTGTGTCATATTTCTGTTGAAGTTTTTCGTTTGGGTTTGATATGTGCTCTCTTTGTTTACAACAAGATCCCATTGAAGTTCCTTCTTTCACGTTTTTTATGGAAAAATTTTTAAACGCTTTTTTTGGATTCCCTGACGTCTTTTTGCTGTCCGGCTGGCTTGTTATCTGGTTGATCCGAGTTTGTGCTTTGACAGAAAATCCTGTAACGGTTGGGATTGGGACCAAGGTCAGCCTGGGTCAGACGCTGGGCGCAGTCCAATATATGGTTGGAAATAATATGGTTTCCTCAGATTTACGTTCTCGATCCCGCGACGAAATGCGACCAGAACAACCCAGACCCGATCGCCAAATTTGATGCCAATTTTAATTCCAATCATTATCCGATTGACTCGCACAGATTCCTGATGGCCAGTCGCGATACGTTCTTCACGAATTCGCAACGCAGCCGCATGGTGCACGACACGCTCATCAGACAGAAATACCACCCGGATCCGGAGGAAATGGACAAAGTCGGCATCGATCCGTTGGTCAGCTGCGGCGCCTATCTCGCCGCGTATCCGTTGCATGAGGTACGGTGTACGGTAATGGTAATGAGATACTGTAGGTCGGGGTTACTGTACGTCGTGTTGGTGGGCATGAGGAATTGGAACTGTGGCCTGTGATACTTGACTCGAACACTGTTTTTTTATTTGGATTTTTCAGACTTTCGTCTCGTTTTTTATTTTTGGTGGCTTCTGGTTGCGGTAGCTTAGTAGCTGATTAGGTTACAAGTACAGTTGTGGTGGTTGTACTGAACCGTACTGTATCTATAAATTTGTTATTTTTCTCGTGGGCATTTTGTTTGAGTTACCTCCCCAATATCCCAGGGTCGTTGGTGGTTCAACAGGCTGAAAGAAGTAAGCTAAACGTTATGGTTCAGTTTCTCACACAGGGCTATGATTTGCAGGCGGTGGTGGTTCATTTTCCACAGGCTATTTGTGGAAGAAATTCTGCTGTTTTCGCTGAAATTCGGTTGCTTTGCTGTACTTTTTTCAATTTTTTTCCAAATGACACCCTTTGCCTGCTGCACGTGTTTTGCACGTTTTATGCACACACGCGGCTTATGTTGTTTGCTGCCGAGCAAACTTGGTCGTGCGCTACATGCTTGCCAAGCAAAACAGTAGTAACGGAACAGCACAAAGCTTATCTGTCTGTCACGATAACATTGAATTGCTTGTAAACAACCAGCGGTGTACTTGATTTTGGAGGCAGGGACTTTCTTCGCTTTTCCCTAACGCTTTCTCACTTTCTTGCACGTTTAACCCCACCTAACCCCATCTAGTCAGTGTCGGCCTTGCGCTTTCAGGGTGCGGCACCGCGTAATTTCTACGTTGTGATCGCGGAGTATCTGAGCTGTCAGCCATGTCGTGGTGGCAAGAAAGACAAAGTGGATAGCGAGGACGAGCGAGACATCACGAAGCCGGAGGCGATCAAGGGCAAAAAGGCACCCAAAGGCACCGTTGTGTTGCCGTATTGGAGTAAGACGCAATTGAAGGTTATTGGTGCCATCATTGCGGTTGTGGTGCTTGCTTGATGAGTTTACCCGAGGCACTAACCATGAACCGCTTCACATGCTTTACTTTGTGTCACTCCAATTCCAAATCTGCAATGCTTCCTCAACACTTTCGCACTGTTTTCATTCACAATGCACTCGCATGATAATCGTGGGCATGATTTACACTCACTAAAGTCACTAATCATAAGTTCAATTCACATCAAAGTCCTTACCAACAAATCATTATTATCTTTTGTTTATTGTCGGCCCATTTGACAGCAAACCGTTATGATGTGAGTCAGTAGCGCACAAGCGCAATATGGTTCGTTGTATTGCGCAGGCGGACCATATTCGACCGGACCAGACCATCGAGCACATGACCGACCGACAGTTGCTGTTCGAAACGTGGGTCGGATTCAAATCCTTTCTCAAATTTCAGCCGCTAGATCTGATTAGGTACGTTGTTTTTCTACTTTTTGATTTTTCTATCTTGTATCTTTTCGAACCTTGCATCTATGCAAACATTTGGCCAAGGAGAATCATCGATTTCCATTTGAGGAAATATTTCGGCGAGAAAGTCGGTCTCTATTTTGCCTGGCTCGGTCTCTACACGTCCAATTTGATACCCGCCGCTTTGCTCGGTTTCTTGTGCGTTATTTTTGGTCTCGCAACAATCTCGTCTGATATTCCAAGGTAAGCGTTTCTATTTGCAGAAAAACTTATTTTTCGAACAATTTGTGCCTGTAAAAATTCTATTAACCGTTTTAGTAACGAAATCTGCAACGCCTCCAATATCACGTTGTGCCCGAACTGTATCGCGCAGGGCTGCAAGTTCAATCCGCTCGATGGCAGCTGCCTGTACTCAAAGGTGCGTTGACGGATGTGAATGCTTGTTGTCGGACCTGTTTTATAATTAGTTGATAATGTTCGAAAAGTTCAATGCCAAAAACAGCTACCAAAGTCGAATGTTCTCACTTGTAAAAAGTAGTCCTTGCCAGTTGTTACCACGTCGCTGTCGGCATCAAAAAAGTTTGTTGTCGGATCGCAATCGCACTGCTTTGGTCACGTCCACGTGATGCCATCGCATCACGGGTCGAGTGTGGAACAGTTGTGTCAGATAACTTTAGGTCTTGTAAATCACATCACAGATCACAACATGGAAAAAATCTCGGAAGAAAACTCACGGGACCGAGTCAGATCGCTACCGAAAAGTTTAAAGATCGCTTCATAAATGAAACATCATCCGTTGTTTTCAGATCACGCACGTTTTCGACAACCCGGTGACGGTGCTGTTCGCAATATTCATGTCCATCTGGGCATCGTTGTTCATGGAATCCTGGAAACGATATCGAGCCGAACTCGCATGGAAATGGGATCTGCTGACCAGCTCGGCCATGGAGGTGCGTGGGTGGGTGGAGGAGTGGGGGTGCGCGTTGCACGGTGAACGTGCCCGAAATTTAGGGTTCTGTTGTGCGCTTGTTGGGACATCTGGTAGCACGGCCATCTTTTTTTCGGTGTTCACCCTGTCTCGCGTCGTGCTGCTGAAGCCGCAGCACTTTCGGTCCCGCTCTGTTTCGTCCGTATCTGTGTGGCCTCGTTCATTGAACATCGTCTTTACACTTGCGAACGTGCCCATTTTTATAGATGTGTGTCGAACTGTGCCCACATTCTGTGGAGTTTGTGAGTCCACGGATTCTTGAGCCTTGAGAATATTTCCCATATAGCTTTTCACTATTTCTCTTTGACTGTGCCTTGTCAACTGAACGATGTGTGACTGACGCTGAAATCTATCCAAGAAGCTATGGCGCCCTGTCTACTTAGTTATCGTTTCTGGCTGGACAACATTCAGTTTTTGGCAATGAAAAGGCCTGGGATTGTTTGTTTTCAGGTGTGGGTTTGCCGTTATAGTTTCATAACAAAATCCTAGAAAACAAAACGAATATTATATGCGAGTAAAAAATATAATGTAGGTAATAATCAAACATGTTCGCTCGGTTTATTTCAGGAATCGATCCGTCCCGAATTCGAAAATCGCGTGCGCGGCAAACCGAAACGCAAGAATCCGATCACGCAACAGGAGGAGCCGTACCTGCCGTCGTCGGAAAGATGTCTGCGATATTTGGCCAGTGGCGTTACGGTCATATTCTTTGTGAGTTCGACGAGGATACTTTACGTGCTTTTGAAACTTTGAATCTGAATAAAGACATCTGCAAGTTCAATCTGGCATGAACCAAGTTTGCATTAGTTTGTGATCGTCTTATCGGTCAGGATGTCGGAGTCGGAAAAGCAAAACGCGTTCAGCACCAAATTAGTCCATGTGTTCCGGCCCTGTAATTGGACTGTGAGCTAGACTAAGAAGTTGCTAGAAGCTAGAGACGCCTGAACTCAGGTCAGAGGTCACCATGCCGGAGTGACCCCGATCGGACAGGTCATGTTGCATATACTCTCCACTTTCAATATATCTTGGCTCAATAGTCGACGGAAAGTAAAAAAGATGATCAACATCTTGAAGATCGTAAATCACTTCGAAACGGTACCATCCCCGTATTCCAGCTTCTGCTAGTCATCGCCTTCATAGTCGGCATCATCGTCTACCGTCTAATCATCCTCGCCTTGCTCAACAAACAGTCCGATCCGGTCTACAAGACTTATTCGTCGATAATCACGTCAACAACTGCTGCCATGCTCAACTTGTTGGTCATCATTATGCTCGGATGGGTTAGTTGCTTTTTAAATGTCGGTTTTTTTCGATTTTTTGGTTTGGTTGCTTGGTAGTACCAACTTGGTACACAACACAGTTAGTGTCTAATTCGCTGTAATCCCCCCCCCCACTTTCATCATGGCGTGTGGCGGTGATTATTTTTACACAGACGGAAAACGCCGGGTTCTGCGCTGCAATCATGTGGTCGCTATCAAATCGTCTTGTTCTATGGTGTAAAAATTTCGAAAACGAAGAAATTGTGAAACTACCAACAGCACCTTGCATGTTTTTCTCGCAGTTATACAAATGGGTGGCGCATAAATTGACCGAATACGAATATCCGCGAACGGAGAGCGAATTCGAGAACAGCTTCACGATCAAAGTGTTCGCATTTCAATTCATCAACTTCTATTCGTCGCTGTTCTATATTGCGTTCTTCAAAGGAAAGTTAGTCGATTCTGGTTGTCTTTTGTGCTGGCAGACCAGTGGTATCGTTGGGGGAGGAAGGGGGTTACCCCCCTAGTATCCGGCATCCGGTATCTTGATTTTTTCACCCAGGGGTATCCGGTATCCTGACTTTTTGTCCAAGGGTATCTTACCCTAAAATTTTTCCGAAAACCGTAAAAATCGCCCATTTTTACCTCTAAAATGCTCAAAATCGCTTGCTGTCTCAAGCATAACCCCAAAAATGACCGTTTTTGCGCTTCCACACCTATTTTGCTCAATCTTCCTCTAAAAAATTGACCTTTTTTTGAACAACCCCCCTGGGTATCCGAGATTTTTTATTTTGGGAGGCAACCCCCTCCCTGGTATCCGAGATTTTTCATTTTGGGTATCCGGTATCCGAAAATTTTGGTTTTTTGGGTATCCGGTATCCTGACTTTTTTGCGTGAGCACTATCTGTTCGAAACCATGTTTCTTTTCAAGTTGAAGTACGAGTTCGCTGTGGGTGATGTAATGTAATCATTGTACATTGCTCACACGCACAGCACCAATATTTCCCATTCCCATCGTGCTCAGATTCGCGAGTGTGCCTGGCGACGAGCAGTACGGCAGTGCCACGCTGTTCGGCTATCAATTGGAGCAATGTGACCCTAGTGGATGTATGGTGGATCTGCTCATTCAATTGGCCATCATCATGGTTGCGAAACAGGCGATCAATAATCTGATGGAGATAGGCATGCCGTTAGTGCGATTGCGATTGCTCGTTTTGAGTGTTTTTCGCCATGTTGTCGTTGCCAAAGCTCTGGGGACCGTTCTCTGCGGCGTACCGTGCTTCCGCGGTGGACGGGAGCTCGTGATGTTGCATGGCTGTGGCTGGGCCGTATTTTCTAATCGAGTTGTAGTTGCAGCATTAATTTAGACCGACATACACGTTGTTGACGCGACAAAGTGAGCGCTTTCGCGCTGGTGTAAAGTCCGTCCCGCTGCTCTGTGACAAAATACCACAATTCTGTTTGACGTTAAAAATGCTTCAGTATCATCGAGTGAATATATGTGAATATGTGACTCGTCGTCTTCTCTGACTAAAGTTCTCCTCAACAAAAACCACCCGTCATTCAATATTACAGAATCATCAAAGCGAACAGCGCACGATTGGTGAAAAAGATGGGCGACGCGTTTTCGAAGGACGAGGAGCAGGCGGATCACAAACGCGTCAAACCGTCCTGGGAGAAGGACTATATGCTGCAGCAGTTGCCCAATGATGCGCTCTTTGATGAGTATTTGGAAATGGGTGTGTTGGGAAGGTGGTTTTGATTGATGATGTTTCACAGAAGCACTGGATAATGTGGCATAAAAAGTGTCACATTGCTCTGTCCTTTTGCGAAACCGTCAAGCTGCGAAAACGCGCTTGAACAAAAAATGTGAGATTTTTCATTTCGGGTGTATCTCTGATACAATTTTCAATTTGATTGTGGAATGTCTGGCGCTAGATGCACCTGGATTTTCGTTCGATCAGTAGTAATAGGGTCGGAAAATTCTCGAAATGACAGGGCCCAAGAACGAACAAAAATTTCTTGTGACAAGTTGCGGCGGTGCATTAGGTCAGCACACCACAGTAGCCACAACCCACAGAGCAAAATATTTGCAGTGCTACAGTACGGTTTCATCACTTTGTTCGTTGCCGCATTCCCACTTGCCCCATTCTTCGCCTTGCTCAACAACATCATCGAAATACGATTGGATGCGTTCAAATTTGTGGTGGCCTCGCGACGTCCGATGCCGGCCCGCGCTGTCAATTTGGGCGTGTGGAAAGCGGTACGGTGGTTGAAATGTTCATTTTGCGTTTGTTCCTGGGCTGTGCAAATATATGTAGTACAGGCAAACTACACCAACACGAGCTCGATTTCGGAGCTGGCAGAATAGTGAAACATTCATACGTGGCTGCTGATTTGGGAAATGTCACACGTTGAAGAAAAGAAAACGGAGCATGATGATTTTCTCTTTCTATTCGCTTTGAATACACACCACCTTCGAAATCGAGCTCATGTTGGTATAGCTTGCCTTTATATGTATATTGTGACATATATTATTTTTGAATTACGTATATTGAACAAAAATTTACATATAATATTGCATTAAAAGGCCGGCAACCCTTAGCTTTTTGGCAAAACGAACAACTCCTGACATTTGTATATTATTTTGGTTCTCGAACAGGTCTAGTTTGTTCATAGCCTGGTATCAGTTCGTAGGCTGATAAACCGGACCTGTCACATGAAAAGGCGTGTCCGATCGAGTCACCAAATTTATACCGACTGATGCCAGAGGATTTGGGTGTGGGAATCAGGGAAACCGGATTTAGTCGAGTATGTAAATTGCCACCAAAATGCTTATCCGTTACAGATTCTGGACGGCATCAGTCAAATGGCTGTGCTCACAAACGTATGTTATATATTGGTTTATTATTGTTAAGATTTCTTCATTATTTTTAGCAGCTATAGACCGAATTCCCCTTGCTGTTTCAGGCGCTTGTGATTGCGTTCACGAGTGAATTTGTGCCCAAAATGGTCTACTTCCTTGTTGTGTCGAATGGCACGATGGCCGGATACACGGAATTCTCGTTATCGCTGTTTGATTCGAATCATTTGGCCGATGATTTGCGTAACCATTTGAATATCAAGAATCAGACCTACTGCCGGTGAGCTCATGCATCTAGAGCACAATGTATTTCTGTGATGTTTGGTAGGGAAAAATATTGGTTCTCAACTCTTCTTGGCATCGACCAGACGCAATCCAATCCAATCACTTATTGTGCAATTGCACTTACGTGACGATGCCCCGTTGCAGCACTCGGCTGTGAGATCAAAGCGAAAAGCACAGTCTACTTTCGTTTGGGCCAGCTTGCCTTTTTGCGCTGTAACTAAGGGAGCCTGTTGCATCGCTCGTCTGAGAAAACACGAACGAAACTAGTAACCAAACACCTCAACTAGTGCACAATGAATGTTGCAGCTATCGTGATTTCCGCAAGCCGCCGTGCAATCTGACACAATTGCTGAACATAACGGACATCGATTGTGACACGTCGAATCCCAGCCAATATCCACTCGCAATCCAATGGTGGCACATTATTGTCGCCAAACTCGCCTTCGTGCTCATATTTGAGGTATGGGTTATCGTTGGGGGGAGGGGGTGGGGTAGAGTTCGTGTGGTTTGGTTGCTGTCGATGATGGTGATATCATGTGGCAGGAGGAGGAAGGCAAAGGGAAAAGAAAAGAAAAAGAACAAAACAGGCCAAAGGAAAAGAAAAAAAAAAAAAAAACAAAAAAAAAAAAAAAAAAAAAAAAAAAAAAAAAAAAAAAAAAACAAAAAAAACCCCCCCGGCGGGGCGAAAAACCCCCCCGCCCCGCCCCCCAAGGCCACAGGGGCGGAAAAAAAAAACACAAAAAAAAAAACACAAAAAAACCACAAAACAAAAAACAAAAAAAAAAAACAAAAAAAAAAAAAAAAAAAAAAAAAAACAAAAAAAACCACCAACAACCACCAAAAAAAAAAAAAAAACCCCCCCCCCCCCCCACCCCCCCAAAAAAAAACCCACAAAAAACCCCCCCCCCCCCCCCCCCCCCCTATGGTGTTAAACGCTCTTGAATGCGTCACATATGATGATAATTTGTTTGTCGACTTTGTTTCTTTTCTTTTGACAATTTATGTTGGGGTTTTGCTGGGTTTAAAGCATTGAGGATCAAAGATATTGAAAAGACTTTTTTGTCAAGCGAATTATGGCGTTCTCGAAACATCTCCGCTCAATTGTTGTCTTCTTGCGGCGATCGTTGTGAGCGAGCTGTGAAACATGATCGAGTGGCTGATGTTTCACCGTCCCATATAATGAATAACTCAACCGTAATTTGCAGCATCTGGTGTTCGTGATCAAAGGTCTGGTCGAATTCATTATTCCCGATGTGCCTACCCACATTCTGGTGAAGATACAACGCGAGGAGTACCTGACCAGACAGGCGAATCTGTTGGCCGACAAAGAAGAGAAGCACAACAAGTCGATGAGGGCCGACCCGTCAAACGCAAACCAGCAACACCAAGGTTGGCGGTTTTTTTTGTTGTTTTTTTTGTGAAGAATTGTGTATTAATCTACTCTTGTTATAGTGAATTCACTTACTTGAATTTGGAATGTGAATGCCACTCATGTGTGAGTGTGAGTGAGTTGCGAACTTTCACACACGAGTGCTGTTTGAGCAAATGTTTTTTCCGCCAGGTTCTCGCAGAAAAGCTGAGTATGCGAAATGGCGCCTGTGTCCAGCCAGACACTAAGATTCTGAATTTTTAAGGGTTCACTATGATTATTGAGGGTTGACTTTATTTATAAATCCTTGCTACTATGCGTTCAATTCTGATGAGGGACGAATTTTCAGCACTTTCGCATCTTCTAGTGCTTTCTTCGCCAATACAAGTGCGAGATGAAAGCTTGACGTAGCTGAACGTAAGAATCAAGCCAACTGTTTTGCTAATGCGCGTGATGTTTGATGTTGTTCTGAAACTAATTTGTAATACACTTCACTTCAATTCACTAAGTTGATTGCTCGGTAATCACACTTGCACAACATCTCGCTGTCGATTGGAACGTCTTATGCCTGACTGTTGTGCCTTGTATTAATGTTGATTTGAATCTTTTCGACCGCTTTACCACGCCAATGTTTTTACTGCCAACGTTTCGTGACCTACTGAGGGCACTTTTTGCAAGGGAAAACAGGCAAAAAAGACAAGGTAGGTAAAGATCAAGGAAACCTAGAAAAATGAGAAACGAGAGAAAAATCAGAAGACATGAGTGCTAAGTGCATGCGACAAAAATCAGAGACGTAAACCGCCAATGTCATTGAGTTCAGGTCATTGAATGGTTTATAATATTTGCCACAAGAACATTGAATCTTGTAGACAACCCTCGACTTGTCCATTCTGTCTTGATGAAGGCGCTTTACAACATGACAGTGGGGGTACCAACTGTCAATTGCCATTACGGTACCTGCTGTCTAAAGCTCACAAACGGGGCAATTCTTTTCGGGCCTTTGTTCCAACCTTTGGCACTCCTAGGTATAACGTCGAAAAGAAACTTCTTCGATTGCTACTCACGGCTGTCCCGGTGGATTTCACACACGGTCACACGTGCCGCAGATATTGATTCGCCCGTTGCACATGCGCGTTGCAAAGCACACCAAACAAGTGCGACACATGACTGAGAATGTGTCTGGGCTATACTGGCACGGCAGGCGGAAAAAACCGGTTTTTTTTTCGGGAAAAAACCGTTTTTTCCGAGAGCCGAATACTTTTCCATTTATTTTTCCGTGAGTACCTTTTCGGTGTTTGATCGGAAAAATATCGGTACTTTATTCCAATTTTGCCAAAAAATTGTAATAACAAACTGATGAGTTTTTCGATTTTGGTGAAAAATTGGCTCGAGCACGAAAATTAACCGACCCAAAATGGGCCAAAAAGCGTGTAAACCAAGTGTTTTCGACTGACTTCAACACTCTTCAAGAACACTCTCGTCACTTCGAACAAATTTTGCATTGAAATTGTTATATTTTTCGCAATTACGTTCTTAAGTACTGGAAAAATATTTGGAAAAAACGGTTTTTTTCGGAAAAAAACGTGTTTTCCACGAAAAATAAGAAACGGTTCTTTATGACAGTATAGTCTGGCCCGACTGCTCACTAACGTATGAGTCTGTCCAACACACAATCTCATTAGACAACAAGCATTCTGGCACAAGAGCGTAATGAACACCAGCTGAGATGGGCTGAAACGCTCTACATTCAATTGCACAAACCTGAGCTCAATGACACTAACGGTTTACGCCTCTGATTTTTGGTCGCATGCTCTTAGCTCTCTGTCTTCTGATTTTCTCTCTTTTCTCATTTTTTTCTAGGTTTCCGTGATCATTACCTGTCTTGTCTTTTTTCAGGTTTGTCCTTGAAAAAGTGTCCTCAGTCGGTCACGAAACGTTGGGAGTAAAAACGTTTGTGTGGTGTGGTGAAGCGGTTGAAAAGATTCAATTCAACCTGATGACTATTAGGGTTAGAGGTCGGGGGGGTACCCGACACCCGACATCTGGAAGTACCCGACACCCGACATCTCAGAAAAAAAGCCGACACCCGACAGTTGCGAAAAAACCCGACACCCGACATCTAGTTTTTGAAAAAAACCCGACACCCGACACCTGTTTTTGGGACAAAAACAGGCAAATTTTTGCTCATTTGCATCATGAGTGCAATTTTTTGGCTCAAGTTACTGAATTCAAGTATTTTCACACGAAATAAACACCAAAATGTCACATTCTGCGTCTTCGGAAACATTTGGTTCGAAGAAAATTTTCTCTCAGAATTCTTCTCTCAAGCAATACTGATGTTTTGAACCGTAAGTGTCGGCTGTCGGGTGTCGGGTCCGAAAAAACCCGACACCTACACTTTTTTGGCACCCGACACCCGACAGCCGACACCCGACATCTCTCTAACCCTAATGACTATAAACCACGCCCGCAAGAGCATCTTTGTATGCAAATATTATCTAGTATGAATGTGTACGTTACTGGCTGCAATAAGCGCTCTAATATTCAAGTTGAGGCTGACAGTGACGATGACCTGGCGTCACAGGCTATCGCTCACTGGTATCTGCCCTTACCTTAGATTTGAGATGACATGATCGCAAAAATATTTGCAGAGTTTAGTCTTGGGTGCACACATAGAGCCTGTGTAACGACTTGGAACGTGACGCACTTGTATGCATGCTATTTGCAAACGCACAATAGTTCAAGTTTTCGTGACCTTTTTGACTGGGCACTGCACCCATGACTGACGTATGCTATGCCCTGTCGCCAGAGATATTGCAGCTGCAGATTTTGTGGATGATGTTCTTTTCAAAAAAAAATGCCGAACTTCCCTTGCAATATCAGGCAACGGCGAGGTGCGTCAGCGTGCCGGATTGAGCATCAGTGACATCGGTATTCACAGCAACAACAACAAAAGTCCATATCTGCACTACCGTAACCCGGCGCGTTTCAATACCGTATTCGATGACACGGCGGACGAACGATACTACAGTCCGCGACAGTCACTGAGCAGTATTGCGAATGAGTTTTCCAATGATACGAAATTCTAGCTGATAGTTGTCGGTAATTACAGGTATTGTTTGTTGGCTGATTTAGGTATTGATTCGATTGAATGATTGATATTGAGCTTGGTATTGTATTGCTTTACTGGACAAATGTACACTCCTCCATATTTTTTAAGCCGTAGCTTTAAATTTTCGAATTAACTGGAACTGAAACTTGGAGTGCACGTTTGGATGATGTTTGTTATGGGTTACGATAATTGTTGAGTAATGCATTTCTACAGATGAGTTTCCCGTTTTTACAGCTGTCTGTTATTGAACGAAATCACTAACTGAAAATTACCTGGGTGTATGTTCGGTTTCTCACTGTGTTTAATGGATTTAGCACTGTATACTTTCTCTATTGTCTAATTTTGCTGCCTTCGGGTCTCAGAACTGCGTGATTTGTTGCTTTTGAATTGCCACCTGCTTAAACAAAGGCTGTATATTTCCGTTTTGGTTCCTACTGCTCTCTATTTGATGTTTTCCGTTTTTGCTCGGTAATCTAGTTCAAAATGATTTTGCTTGATGAATGTGATTTAGGCAGTCCGTAGCTTTTGTAGAATTGCTCTTTTTCAATCAAGAGCCTCTATCTAACGTGCTACTCTCGCGTTTTGTTTTATTTTTAAAGTGGGGTACTGTAGCTTTCCTGTAAATTACGCATTTCGAAGGCATTTTCGGTGATTGGATCTTCAAAAACCTGTGTATAGTATGCTACCAAAGCTATAGTTTAACGCGAAAATTTTGTGATATCGCAAATTTCTTTTGATGTTTGCGTTTCTCTTCTATTGTGTAATATTTTTTTGTTTCCGTTCCTGATATTTCGAGAGAGTTCCTTTGAGAGATTTTCTGCTGCTTTATTTTGTACTGTATAATATCATTTTCCCTGGGTGCGTATTTTCTTGAATTTTGCTGTATGGTAATATTTATCTGTTGTTTCATTTCAGAAACGTATTTCTTGGTTCTTACTGCTCATCACGTGTATGCTAAGTCCACAATGCAGGGTTTTCTAAACATAAAACGTGCTAACGTAAATGCTGTGTATTTACGCAACGAACTGTACATGCGCAATTCATGTGTATGTTAATAATAATAATAACGGTGAAATTAAAAGTACAAAAAATAAAATAATGAAATTATGTTGTGTTGATTATTTTTCGGCTCAAAGCAATGAAATCATCAGATTTGTGTTGAGTGCCAAATTCACTCAAATTACCTCCAGAAGTGACTGTCTGAGTTCTGACGGATCCTTTGGGCCGACCGCTTTGCCTTCCAAACAGATTTTTTCAGTCACCCAAAAAATCCGAGTGCAAAAATGAATCGTATTTCGAAATCCACGCAGCGAGAGCACCGCGAGCGTGCGCAGCCGGCGCATAGAGCTCAGTTTGGTCAATTGGAAAAGAAGAAGGATTACAAGAAACGGGCGGAGGACTACCAGCAGAAACGGGACACACTCAGGACGTTGCACAAGAAGGCTGCGGAGAAGAATCCTGATGAATTCTACTACCACATGATCAATAGCGAAACAAGGGTACGATAGGTTGTTTTTTCAGTTTGTCTGGTGACTTGATGCGGATTGTTTTGGTGGTATTATTGTAAAGGCGCTCTGAGATGACACGGTCCACATTTTTTTGTACAATTAAAGGGGCTCCGCCATATATACGCGACCGAAACCAATCTCAATGAAACTTGGCACCGTAAGTGGGCTTGGTCCAAAACCAAAACACTCACGGCCAAGAAAATTTTTTCCCATATCAGCTCCCTGTCTGAGCCAGGAGGGCTTAAAGGTAAAAAATTTTGACCCTACCTCAGCGCCTTGAAATTAAAATATCGATCTGTTTCGCATATTCTTTGTGTGCAGTTTGTTCACAAATCTTTCATAAACGCCTTGGGTCTAATTTAGAACCATATTCACTTTTTGGCACTACCACAGCTCGCGCTATTTTGCCAAAACCATGTAAATTTTTCGGAAAAAGTTTTCCGTTCTATTTTCCGGTCACATAGAAAGCACACAGAGCTTTTATATAAAGTAGGCAAGAAAGCTCGTATATCATGCTATTCAGGCGATCAATGACTAATTTTCCACCGCTGATAAATTTCGACAAAAGCGCGGTCAACTCTGGTGAACCTCAACTTTTTTGCCTTGTTCTGGGGATCCCAAACATACTTCTGTCTCATATTTTCTTATTTTAATAACAATGTACCGAGGTGATATATGGCACGCTAGATAGCAAAAATATAATTGTTGTTAATTATGTGCAAATCTAGGTTGGTCCAGCTGCATCCTTGGAGGTACGAGCAATAAATGAATTTTACACAAAATTCATAATTTTCGCAAATTTTCACTTCCGTCATATTTTTAGCCTATCTACAGTTGGGTAGGAATTGTGGCTTTTGCTGTCCGATGAAGCCCCAACGTTGTTGTTGTTTATCAATCAAAATCCAAAATTCTAGTTCTAACGTATCCTGACAAAAAATCGTGTTAATTGAGGTCCATGCGTTGGACTTGGAACTACAACCGGGCTTACAATAGGACCAGCGTCTGCGGTGCCTTCACTTAACACAATTTTTCTCAGGATACGTTAGAACTAGAATTTTGGATTTTGATCGATGAACAACAACAACGTTGGGGCTTCATCGGACAGCAAAGGCCACAAATCCGTCACAAATGTAGATAGGCTAAAAATATGATGGAAGCGAAAATTATCTAAAATTATGAATTTTGTGTAAAATTCATTTATTGCTCGTACCTCCAAGAATGCAGATGGACCAACCTAGATTTGCACATAATTAACAACAATTATATTTTTACTATCTGGCGTGCCATATATCACCTCGGTACATTGCTATTAAAATAGGAAAATATGAGATAGAAGTGTGCTTGGGATCCACAGAAAATGGCAAAAAAGTTGAGGTTCACCACAGTTGAGCGAGCTTTTGTCGAAACTTACCAGCGGTGGAAAATTAGTCATTGATCGCCTGAATAGCATGATATACGGGCTTTCTTGCCTGCTTTATATAAAAGCTCTGTGTGCTTTGTATGTGACCGGAAAATACAACGGAAAATTTTTTTTCGAAAATTTACGTGGCTTTGGCAAAATAGCGCGAGCTGTGGTAGGGCCAAAAAAGTGAATGTGGTTCTAAATTATACCCAAGGCGTTTATGAAAGATTTGTGAACAAACTGCACGCAAAGAATATGCGAAACAGATCGATATTTTAATTTCAAGGTGCTGAGGTAGGGTCAAATTTTTTTACCTTCTAGCCCTCCTGGCTCAGACAGGGAGCTGATATGGGAAAAGATTTTCTTGGCCGTGAGTGTTTTGGACCAAGCCCACTTACGGTGCCAAGTCTCATTGAGATTGGTTTCGGTCGCATATATATGGCGGAGACCCTTTAAAGTGCAAGGGACATAATTCATATTTGCAAAATGGGACCATTTTTTATTGCTGGAAGTGAAAGCCGCAATCAAGGTGACCATCCTTCAAAAAGAAGTGCCGTCGAAAAGTGTGAAATGAACTGTCAAAAACTGCAAGGACAATGTGGGAAGGGGCGATGGTCCTCCTGAGCGGCTGGCCACCGCGGAAAAAGATGCGCTACGGACACAAAGATGGACGATCTAACAGATTGCTTTCGGATTTTATGTCACAGTATTCCGCACCGTCCGGTATTGCACCGTTGTACATTGTTGTGGCTCTGCCTGCGTACATTTAATTTCTGATTGCATGTTGTCTGTGTCTGTCTGTCCGTGATTTCGTCCACCTTCTCACCCTTTCCTGTCTTGGTTTTGTATTTATTTTTCATTCCCGTAACTTGCACACCCTGTTTTGTATTTATTTTCATGCCCGTAAACTCCACACCCGGTCTTGTAATTATGCTTCTTTCACTTAATCTTCTTATTTATGTATTATTGAGTGGGTGTCGACGCTATAAACTAACTAACTGTCAAAAAGTGTGCCAAAGGTGCACCTCTGGGAGTATAAGCACCAACTGATCTAGCCGCCCCCCGTACATGATTTTCAGGCATCGTACGGAAGCAGCACATCACCGAACGAACGAAGTTGGAAAATCGATGTTGCACGATATGATCGTCACACCGACCGAGTGAGTTGAAAAATCGTAAGTCCTTCAAAAAGGCTCATTTCGCGATTCTGAAACCGGTTCTGGAACCGGTCAAATTTGCCGTATTGGTTCATGTTTCAAAGTGCACCAGTGTCGGTGTCCACTCGTAGAGGTCGATACCTTTGGTGGACCACCTTCTGTTGCGTCCCCAATGTGCATAGTCTTATATATGTAATCACGGAAACATTTTCATTTGACTTCCGATCCGTTGACACTTGTTGACACATCGAACTGAAAATGTTTCGGTGATTACATATATATGACTATGCACATTGGGGACGCAACAGAAGGTGGTCCACCAAAGGTATCGACCTCTACGAGTGGACACCGACACTGGTGCACTTCAATGAAACATAAACCAATACGGCAAATTTGACCGGTTCCAGAACCGGTTTCAGAATCGCGAAATGAGCCTTTTTGAAGGACTTATGATTTTCAAAATACTCCGTCGGTGTGACGATCATATCGTGCAACATCGATTTTCCAACTTCGTTCGTTCGGTGATGTGCTGCTTCCGTACGATGCCTGAAAATCGTGTACGGGGGGCGGCTAGAGCAGTTGGTGCTTATACTCCCAGCGGTGCACCTTTGGCGCACTTTTTGACAGTTCATTTGACACTTTTCGACGGTACTTCTTTTTGAAGGATGGTCACCTTGATTGCGGCTTTCACTTCCAGCAATAAAAAATGGTCCCATTTTCCAAATATGAATTATGTCCCTTGCACTTTAAGCAGTTCACAATTTGGTGTACAGGCGATTCCAAACGGCTGTAGTCATGTAGAGAACATTCGTCGCCTCGGGTGAGCATGAGTAGGTATCGGCACCCAAAAAATATCGGGTATCGACGTGTTTTTCCAAGGTATCGGGTTTACACTTTTCGCGTTTAAAATCCAATTCTCAAGAACAGCTCTGCAGGTATTCATTGTTTTGCGAACAGAAAAAAAATTAAATGCACGTGGGAGCTATTTTCATGTTGCACGACACAACAACAGAGCACATTTTCTATGAAAAAATGTGTTGCGCGCAGTACTAAATGGCCATCTAAAAAAATCCCGCTCGACGTTTACCAGAAACCTCAGTTTTGCTATAAAAGCGTTGTTTTTATTGGTATTTAGGTACTATCGGGTATCGGGTTAATTTCGAAGTATCGGGTATCGGCTTTTTTCATGAACTATCGGCTATCGGTTATCGGCATACCCCCCGATACCGATCCCTAAGCATGAGTACTGATTTCAGGCACCGGGAAGTGTGCTTAGTTATCATTCTAGGTAGTGCGTGACTTTGATGATCTGGTTTCGTCAAGATTTCAATTTTTTAACACTGATTTGCGTAATTCGATCTTTGATCCACAACTGTGATAGTATTTTTTATGCCTACCATACCAATTAACACTATTCAGGACGGTGTGCACCACGAGAAAGAGAAAATCGATGAAAAATCCGCCATCGCACAAGAGAAACTGTTGAGACGACGTGATCTGCGATATGTACAATTCAAGTTGGGTATTGAAAAGAAGGTCGGTGTTTTGAGTCCGTATTTTTGTTGCTGTTGTGGTAAAGCGTGGCACAACTTCACATCAGTCAACCACAAGAGAGGTCGTTTCACTGTGATACGACCTCTTCAGTTATTTTTCTTACAGAAAATCGACAAGCTCAAAGCACAACTGCATTTCACTGAAACCACTCGACCGAACCAGCACATCGTCTTTGTAGACACTGAAGAAGAAGGTTTGCATGAAAAATGTTTTGTCAGTTGTCATACTTTGTGCAATAATGTTATCAAAACTACATTCAGCCAAACGTTTCAACCCAGTGGAATATTTCCAAACCCATTCAAGTCTGTTACACGATCCAAGTAAACGTCTGAGACGTGAACAACTGCAAGCAGGTGTGATCAGCAATGCGAAGTCGAAACTGGACCTGGCCGTGAGTTCTGAGTAACATCTTTTTTAATTCTTGACAGTTTCTGATCTTCTTCCCAAGACATAGTAAATTTTCAATTTCGCTGCCTTATGCATTTTTACAGACGCAGGGAAACTCTCGTTCGAAGTCGAGGCAGGCAACACACAATGAACAAGCCACGCAGCTGACACACACCGCTTGTGTGACTGAAGCATTCAAAGATTAAAACGCACACGAGCCAGCTGCGTGGCTTGTTGACTGTGTGCTGAACTTGTTGCCTGCCTCGACCTCGAACGGGAGTTTCCCTGCATCTGTAGAAATGCATGAGGCAATGAAATTAGAAATTTGTTGTGGTTATACTTTTCGCGAACATCGATAAATCCTATGCCATCTTTATCTAGAAATGCGACGCGCGACGACAGAAACGCTACATGGAGTTGGCCAAACGCATGGAACGATCTCGTCAGCTGCAGATTGTCGCTGATAAATTGACGGTTCAACAACATTTATCAGTGGGTTGTCAGTTCTTTTTACTATTTTTATCCTAATGTTTGCGATAGCAATTTTGTTTTTTTCAGCAAAATTCCAAAAACGTCCAACCGAAACGTGTCAAAGACGGAACGGAGGACTCGGCACCCGTCTATAAATGGAAATTTCAAAGGAAAAGATAGATTTTATCCAGAAATTATTTTTGTTTTGTTGTGTTATTGTTTGTTTGCAATGTTATATGATGACAAATTAAAGATATTTGATCAATAAATAGGTTTGGTTCCATTCCCACTCAATGGGTGTCTCCAAAAAACGCTGTGATTAGTACGCGTTTCTACTTATTGACTGATTTTTTTCACAATTGTGTTGTGATCGTTTCTACGATTCGCCAAATAGCGCCGTCAAACCATGTCCACTTCAAACGACATAACTGCAGTGCCAGTGCACCCGTTTGAGTCTTTGAAGGGCTTTCGTGTCCAGGAAGTTTTGGGCTGTGACATACGCGGCAAGGTAATATACCTGCATGCAAAATGTGATACCGCACAAAGTGGTTAGTGGGCTTTGAGTTTGTTTTCGTTTAATCCATAATATACGAAATTAATCCTTCACAAGATGGCATGTAATGTTTTGATCCCGTTAATTTTTTTACAAAACTCCTATCGCAGCATTCAAACCAAATGCTGGTGGTGACAATAACGCTTCAAATATCGACTGTGATGCCGTGATCATTCTCGAGAAGAAAACGTTCGACAAAGAAAACGTGCAGAAATTCATGTCCGAACTTTCACAATTGCGCACGGAAATGAACAACGACATTTATGGCGTGTATCACATGTTGACGGCGGCCGAGTTGAATGGTTGGCTAATTAGGTTTGGCGGAATTTCAGGCTTCATTTCGTTTGCCTTGGCAATCACGTAACGCAACAGTGGTGAGCTGTGCTTGTTTTCACAGGCGGGTGGTGCACCAGAGCATCGTCAGGCAGGACGAATGCACCATTTTTCGCCAAAGTGTGCATGTGGGCAGTACTTGCTAAGCACTGGCTTGTGAGACTGGGTGGAACTACAACAACCGACAGTCCAATTATGTGCGGCAGTGAACCGCCCCTCCGCTAAATAGAGGTTAGCCGTCCATAAGTGCCAAAAAGATTGCCCTGTCGGAATACTGGCGGATAGATTTCGCGACTATAAGTTTGTGTGCGTGTGTATCCACGCATGAATGGGCTTGACGACAACAAACAGAAGTGTCACCAATGGTGTGATTCCCACTCCACCAATTCCAAAATAGCGTTTTTCCTGTGCGAATTTCAGAAATCAAGACCACGATAATCGTGCCAGCCAACGCCCGCCACATTGAAAAGTACCGTTCGCAGGAAACATTCATGCTGCATGAAACATCACATGACTACAAAACGATCACGCTGCCCTACGTCCAGGAGGAGCATTTATTGAAATTAGATGTTGGTCTTTGTGTTGTGTTGTTTTTAAAAATTGACGGCGCAAGAATGTTTTGTGATCTACGTAAAGGTGCCAGAGGCATCCACGCAACTAATGGAATCAAAGGGGCCTTTTGAATTCGAAAGAAAATGAATAAAATCTAGCAAACAGCATGCGTCACACTCGGTACCAGCCTAGCCCGTGTATATCAACCATTGTGGTGGCTGTGAAGTTTTGCAGTTTCAGTCTGACCATTCGGATTCTGGTTTATAATTATTTGCAGTGGGTCTACAACATTCTGGATGGCCGAGCCGAGCAGGAGCGCGTGTGGTACAATGACCCAGACCCTGGTTCAGGGTTCATGCTCATGCCTGATATGAAATGGGACGGACACGACACTGAAACATTGTACATGCAGGCATTGGTCAGAAGCAGGAATATCAAATCGATCAGGTGAATAAGTTGTGGCTTACTTGTAGATTCGCCTGGTTGGTAATTTATGTTTGTGATCTGATTTTTATTGTTGTCGCCAGTTCTGAATTGATCATTCACTCGTGATTTGTTGCGATGATTCGCGTTTGGGATACCCTACAATCTGGCGTGCTTGATGGAATTTTTTCACGTTAGAACGCAGCGATGAAAATGTTTTCCTGCTTGAATATAGACGCCACCTGAATACTGCTTTTCCAATGCCAAAACGATTGAATTGTATTATAAAACAAACACGAAATCTAAAATTGCAGGGACCTGACGGCGGCGCATATCCCGATGCTGGAGCAGATTGAGAAACAAACTGCAGCTGTGATCAGGGAAAAGTTCGGATTGAAGCTATCCCAGGTTGGTCTGGTTGCGTAAAGTTGAATTGTAGTCAGTGCTGTGAAACATCAATCAGGCAGTCCGATACGATGAGCGGGTCATGCAGCTCCTGTGTGCTGGAAGTGCGATGTTTCAGTGCATTTATTTTTCTCAATCACCGGTTGATTTACATAACCAGCCAAAATTTTGCTGATGAACTAATGATAGGTATGTTTCATGATGAAAAACCTTGCAGATGCGCCTCTATTTCCACTACCAACCCTCCTACTACCATTTGCACGTGCACATTGTGCGACTGACGTACGATGCGCCTGCGCAGAATTCAGGTTGCATTTTTGTGAAAGAAATACAGAAATATATTTTTCATTGGTAAAATTTTTAACAGTTTCCCCAACTTTACAGGCAAGGCGATACTGCTTTCGGATGTGATCGATAATCTCAAACTAATGGGCGACTGTTATCAAAAGAAAACGTTGAGCTTTTATGCCAAACGCACAGACACGTTGTACAGGAGATTTGTGGAGGCGGGAAGGGCTGAGTAGGAGAGCTATTGATTCGACTCTTGAATATTGTTGCTGCTGTGTGCATTTGTTTTTATTCTTCGTCTTTATGTCTTTTTTTGCAAGCAACCGTTGTTATCATACTTCATTGTGTTTTTTGTGTTTTTCTCGGCTGATAAACCGCTGTGGTCGACTGCTGTTTTGGTCAATTGTGATTTTTCAGCGTGCCATTGGTGACTTTTACCAACCACAGGATAGCTGGGTACCAAAATGTTTCAGTTTGGGTGTATGTAAGCTCCTTGGCCTGACATTTGGTTTAGATTTCATCGAGAAACAATTACCAACAAAACAAAACACCAGCCAGAACAGAAACCGAAGTCGACGACATGAATTTTTCATTTTTCTCATCTTGGTCTTTTTCAGCCATGTCTGACGAACCCGATTGCAGCGGCAGTCAATCAGCGACCACCGATGAGCGTCGCCTTGAACGTCAGGAATTCCAACGGCGGCAATTTAAACTTTTCAAACACGACTGCCGCGAGTACGCCTCTGGACGTTCGACGGAGGAGAATCTGCAGGTTAATGTAGTGAATTACGGTTGTTTTGGCTGATCTTGGTACATTCTATCCTTTTTCTAGTGAATAATATTCGGTCACTATATGGAGGTGTAGATGTCAAGCACAGGTTAGGGAGCAAACCATGGTTCGAAACGGTTCGCTAAAACAGCTGGTCCCGCCACCTGATGCTTCACTACACGAGTCTGCGCGTATTTTAACTGGTGTTGAACATTTCAGGTCCAATTTGACCGTGGTTTCAACCAAATCGCGCCGAAAGTTCGACTCTACGCTCGGTTGTATGGGTTTCTGGTGGAATTCCTATCCAAGCAACCGATAGCAGATGATAATCAGGATATTGTTAAATTACGCATCAAACGGGACAAATTACAAGCTCTGCTGCAAAGGTTGCGGACTATTGGAGAAACTGGTTCGTGGGTTCATGATGGCAACGTGCAAAATTAGCTTTAAGTGGCCTATAAATAACTGATAACTGAGTAATGTTTGCTGGTGGCACTCACTGTCCGCACTTTTCATTTTCTGTAAACTGAATGCGCTGAAACCGGTGCACGAAAAAAGTGCATTCACATTCAGAGAAACCTGTTTTTAGTGTTCACTTTTCGGTCAAACTCTGGACATATTATACAAACGATTTCCTACGGAAGATATAAGTTTTGTTTTCAGTTTCCACCTCGACCGACGACCCATCCGAATTCCACCCAGAAAATATCGGATCAAATTTGCCTGATTTCTCAAGGGATGACATGGACATGCTGTTTCACGATGATGGCTTGTTGGAGGAAGCAGGCGCCTCGGCTCAGGCCAGGACCTATCGGGATTTGTATCTGGAACACAGGGACACAATTATTGCACGCATTGATATAGATATTGAAACATCGCTGCTAGATTGTGATACCATTGTGAATGAATGTTGTGAATTGTTGCACAAAGTGAATATCTGTGATCGGTTTTTGTATGAATAATAAGACATTCATATTTTTAATGTGGCACAATTCGTTGGCACAGCGAAATGTATTGTAAACTCGCTGAAAAAGTGTCTAAGCCAAGGGGTGATATGCTTAGTACGAGCATGCAGTTAGTGTTTGACAGCAAAGACAAAATAGCTTGAGCATGTCCGATATGAAAACATATTGACATTTTGACCTTAAAATTATAAATGCCATACTAGTTGTAATGTTTTACCAAAGCTTACTGGAGGTCCAACCATTACACTGTATATTTGCCACCGTGACAAGAGTATCTTGAGCTCATTTCTTTTTGGCACAAAGAACAAAAATATAATCTCAAAATATAATTCCAATCCCAGCAAAGCAAACAACATACGCCACTCGTCCTCACCTATTGCTCTTGTCCCAACTGAGTTGCGCAGCTTTGGCGAATGATGACCAGTTTGGTGCGCCAGTGAAAGTTTTATGTGAAATTTGGAAGCCGCAAAAAATGGCATTCGACGAAAGAAAAATAAAACACGCTCAGCGACCAAAAATCCTGCTGTCCATGAAACGTTTCTGTCCCACACGCGCACTGTTACCTTCGGGGCTTAAGGCGCGCGTATACTCGTTCCGCGGAACAGAAGGAACGAGTGGAGGAACGAACGTTTCTGCTAACTGCGAAATACTTAGCCAACGGGTCAACAACAACAGCTTTAGTTAGTCGCCAGGCGCATGCACAACAAATTTGATGACAAGCGCACATACGGCTGAAGCAAAATGACTGCTCCTCCACTTTCAATGTACTGAAGTCGGTGGAGGAACGAGCATTTTGGGCCAACCCAATATTTTAATTTTTCGGTTGTTTTAAAACCTGGTACCGCAACATCAGTTTGATAAAACACAAACAATTCCTCGAGCGGAACGCACTTCAGTTGGCAGAAACGATCGTTCCTCTACCTGTTCTTTCTGTTCCGCGGAATGAGTATACGCGCAGCCTTATTGTAATGTGGTCAAATCATGTCGTCACATTTTGTCGTCAAACACATGTATTATTTTCGCGCTCATTTGGGTCTCATGTGTTCGACGACTTTATTTGACGATAAAACCACAAGCGCGCACCTTCGAGCTCCGCTGTTTCATGCGTGAAGAGTCATACCAAAATTGTGGTTTCAAATGCGATGAAAGATGTAGAACAACATGTGGACAATACACATGAACGTTGGTTCGTCAGGTGATACTTTTAATTCTTTATCAATTTTTAGTTTTTCATCGACCTTTTATTACTATTTTCTATTGCTGTCACCAGGTTATACAGATAACGGTTTTATCAATCTTCTGTCCGATTTAATATCATTCGTGATTATTGGTTTTGTACCATCACTAATTCAAATTATCATTGCATTATCATTATTTTCTCATTCTTACTTTTTTCAAGTCATTAGACAATCAAGATCATGGGCATTGTAATCAGTGTGTGAGCCAGTAGGCTTTGCAGTTTTGTTGTTCCCTTTGGCAATTGGTCTTCGTTAAGTGGTTCTTTGTCTGCAATTGCCGGTAATGATCGCACAATAATGGTGAACTTGACAAAGAATATGAAAAATAATTGTGCATCATTCTCAGAGACCGTTTCGGATTGGCATGGGTGACTGACATTTGGTATCAATCGAGATTCAGTGAAAAACGAAATGAATGTACCAGAAATTGATCGGATCCTTGAACTTCTCAAACTCAACATAAAAAGCCACGTGTCCAAGACCAGATCACAAATTTTGATATACGTGTCAATAGTCGATGACGTCACATAAAGACGTGCACTCACATCGTCTGTCGTATCCCGGTTGACGCATCCCTGGTTTCCCCTTGTCACCACGATGTGTGTCGGCTGCCTGGGCAATCCAACCAAAGTGACCCCCATCGGCACTCGGCAGTTCGCCCTCAGGGATCCATCCGGGATCGGGTCGCGGCTGGGCTTCTGGCTGGGGTTGGGCCGGATTGAAACGTTCGATCGATTGTAGCGGTTGATTGACATTGGATTTGAACAGGCCGTTCACATTCCCACTCGGTTCGTAGTTGCAGACGACGATGTAGCGCGCCCAGGTTGGTTTGGTTTGTGTGGCCATGCCGCAACCGACACGACGCGTCTGACGCCACACGACTTGCGTGAAATGACCTGCAGGGGTGACAGGGTTGACACAAAAAATGTGGGAAAATTAAACAAAAGAAAATCAAACATGTAAGAACTGGTGGATCGAACCTGTTTGTGAGGTGAATCCGGTTTGTGGTGGCCCGAAGCTGTACATTGTGATTTCGCTGTACCAGCCATGGACTGGTACTCGGGCTGAAGTGGAATAAGCAATTAACAATTTTTTCTTTTTCTGCAGAGTCACCTTGATTGGTAGGAACATCTACTTTTCTGGCATCAAGGCAGGTCGGAATCTCTCCCGATCCCAATCGTCTCAGCTCTGGTCCCCATGACCACCCCGGTCCCCAATCGCCCCATTCTGTACAACCACTTTTTATTCTCACCATCGAATTTATCGATCGATCCAGTCAACATGTAGATGTTTTCGCCATAATCATTTGGTATTCGATGTCTGATGTGACCTTCACTGATCAACTGATCGGCCCAATTCTGTGCCAGTACATTCAATCCATCGTCCATCACCAACGCGGGCACCTGGTGATTCTTGGCACGATATTCGTTGTGGTAGTGCAACAACTGAAAATGCAAGTTTATAACCGTAATTTTGCCGGGATCGTCACTGGGTAATGTCTGATTACTGTAAAGCGGCTTTCTGTCGTTTCAGGATCACGTGACACCGCGTGTATCACATGGTACTATGTAAATACATACTGGTGGGTACTGTATATACTATGGCGTATCTTTTGCTAATCGAGGTTAGAACCTTTAGTAAAGAAAGTGTCGACTTGTCGTCTGTGGATATCAAATCACCACTTTTGGGTTCAATAATTTTGTCTCTGCCGGCTCAACCCCTGCTGCCAGACTCATTTTTTCATGCTGCGAGCCCAACATTCGTCCCAGAACCGAATAGTGCCACAATAATCCCCAATTTCACATTTGATACCCGCCCCCAAATCCAACATTCTCCCTGACCACACACCTGCAGTCTCACGGTCGTCAGATCGGGTGTCTTGAAGTCAGGCTGTCGTCGCACCCAAACCGGTTGGTTGTTGTTGTGTTGGTACTGGCATTTCACAATCTGCACAATGTGGCTGTTGTCAGTGATTAGGATGGTGATGATCGGGAGCAAAGCAATCATGTTAGTTTATTGGTGTTGTTATCCGGTCGAAAGAAGCAATGAAAAGAATAATATGAGACCAACGTACTGTAAACAACGTGCTACATACAGTACGTAGTCATCTGTTCCTCTTTGTTCCCCACTCGTCAAAAGATTGTTTCGTGAGTTGCACATTTATTTCATTGGTTTCTGATAAAGCTACCGCGGAGCTTTTATTTTCTTCATTATTTTGTTGAGGTTGCCAGTTTAGATCGCTGTATATCCGTGCCAGTTTCACTGCCAATTTCGTGGAACATCACGTGGCAAATATTGGCAATTCTCATGCATTCTTCAGGCTATGGCCGCCGCTGAAGCTGCTGTCGATATCACTGAGCTGCGTCCGTTTTGACCGCAATCGGTACATTTTTAATTTTAATGGTGCGGTTTCTGCCCGAAACCATCAATTGCAATTTTGTCGTCATTTTTGACACCAAGCGCAAGAAATAGTGATCGGTAACGCCTAAAATTATACAGGAGTAAAAGGTGCTTAAAAAGGAGGCTCGACAGGGGGTCAGAATTTTTGTGGACAAAAGCTGGCGATCCTACCGTGGCCAGGCTCTTAAGAAAAAACGCCGTCGTTTTTTTTGCCCAACCCTGGTGTGACTAGCACCGAGTTTTTACATGCGTTTTCACGAGACACTAAGTATATTCAGCACCGCTTGTGACAGGTCGGTTTCTGCTCGGTTGGACGGCTGGATTCAGCTACCAAGTATGCACCCTGATGCTGATCGAGGCACCACCCACCAGATGGCGTGGATTCTTCAGCGCAATTTCCATGCAATATCTCCAGATGAGCAGTATCGCCGGTACGCCCACTGTGTGTGTGTGTGTGTGTGTGTGTGTGTGTGTGTGTGTGTGTGTGTGTGTGTGTGTGTGTGTGTGTGTGTGTGTGTGTGTGTGTGTGTGTGTGTGTGTGTGTGTGTGTGTGTGTGTGTGTGTGTGTGTGTGTGTGTGTGTGTGTGTGTGTGTGTGTGTGTGTGTGTGTGTGTGTGTGTGTGTGTGTGTGTGTGTGTGTGTGTGTGTGTGTGTGTGTGTGTGTGTGTGTGTGTGTGTGTGTGTGTGTGTGTGTGTGTGTGTGTGTGTGTGTGTGTGTGTGTGTGTGTGTGTGTGTGTGTGTGTGTGTGTGTGTGTGTGTGTGTGTGTGTGTGTGTGTGTGTGTGTGTGTGTGTGTGTGTGTGTGTGTGTGTGTGTGTGTGTGTGTGTGTGTGTGTGTGTGTGTGTGTGTGTGTGTGTGTGTGTGTGTGTGTGTGTGTGTGTGTGTGTGTGTGTGTGAGAGAGAGAGAGAGAGAGAGAGAGAGAGAGAGAGAGAGAGAGAGAGAGAGAGAGAGAGAGAGAGAGAGAGAGAGAGAGAGAGAGAGAGAGAGAGAGAGAGAGAGAGAGAGAGAGAGAGAGAGGGAGAGAGTGTGTGTGTGTGTGTGTGTGTGTGTGTGTGTGTGTGTGTGTGTGTGTGTGTGTGTGTGTGTCAAGCAGTAACATTCAGATGACATTCAGGCCAGTTCCTCGGGTTGTGTGCGTGCGTGGCGTGCGTGCGTGACGTGGCGTGCGTGCGTGGCGTGGCGGGCGTGCGTGGCGTGGCGTGCGTGGCGTGCGTGCGTGGCGGCGTGCGTGGCGTGGCGTGCGTGGCGTGCGTGGCGTGCGTGCGTGGCGTGCGTGCGTATCGTGCGTGCGTGGCGTACGTGCGTGGCGTGCGTGCGTGGCGGCGTGCGCGCGCGTGCGTATTGCCTGTTAAAATTACAGGCCAGTTCCTCGGCAGTTCCTTTCTGCTTGGCACCGAATCTGGCTGGCCGTGGGCAATGGCGTGTTTGTCCGTGCCTAGTGCTCTCATCAGTCTTCCGATTTTTTTCTGGATACCGGAAAGTCCACGATACATTCATTTGTGCACGGATGCGTCGATTGATGAAATCAAGAACGCCGTTATGTTCTATCAGGTACACATACATGGTGACAAATGTAGGAACACAACCCTTTTGGAGGACTTGCTCTCCAGGTTGGGCAAGCTGGTTGACGTGAGTAGCATATCAGTCGAACGCAAAGCTTCCATCGTTTTTGTGTTGAAATATCATGGAATCAAATATCACCAAGCTGGATCTCTGGGCCAGACAATAAAGGTATGCGACAACATGATTGTGGTTCTGATGATGACTGACGAACAAAAAGTCACAGATTTTCATTGTCGAGCCCATAACTCCAGTTTGGTGGTGATTAATACCATGATAGGATATTTTAACACAAAAACTATGGATGTTTTGCGTTCAACTGATGTGCTGCCATGTCAACCTGCTTACTCAACTCAGAGGGCGAGTTCTCCAAAACGGTTGAGTTCCTATTTTGGTCACCCTATACAGTTTACATGTTTGTTGCAGGGCGTGTCTAACATATTGCGAAAGAAGCTCTTGTGAGTCTGTGTATTACACTCAATTGTTGCCAGGGTGCCGACCAGGTCGACGAAGTGATCGCAGAAATGGAACGAGAGAAACAGGCGTACGCAACAGACGTAACGTGGCTGCAACTTTGGCAAGACAGGGCTTACAGACGAGCCACAACGGTGGTGTTGTTGACAAGTTGGTTTCGGTTTTAATTTACATACAGTATGTTGAAACTCAACAGCTATGCATAGCAATTTGTCGCAACTGACTATCGTGGTTCCAGGCGTCTCGCGTGCCCTGACCGGTCATTTGATGCTGGCAGTGCACTCCAATGCAGTGCTACAAGCGTTCGGAATGACCAGCTATCAAGCACAGAAATGGGTCCTTATCATCGTTGTGGCCGAAGTTAGTTGGGTGACCTTTCGATATTCCGTACATTTCCTTACGTTGAATTTAGTTGTTTGTGTTTGTTATTTCAGATAATTTGCATCATGCCGGGTCCGTACATAAACGAATTCTGCGGCCGGCGGCGGACCGCGATTTTTGGTTTCTCATTTTGCGTGCTGGCAAATGTGAGCATAGTCATCGTTGACTACACTCGGGTATGTGCAATTTTGAAGCGACTTTGGAAATATAGATTACACAAATGCTACCCTATGCACCTACATACGTCTTTATTTTCAGCCGTTCACCGGTGCATCAATTACGGTCGCTGTCGCCATTTTTGGCAACTTGACTGCAAACGCCATTTCAACCAATGCAATTACCACGTTGCAAGGTTGCTTCATTTGAAGAGCAGACGTCGTCACTTTTTATGAGCCGGTTCCATTGACACTATTTTTGACTATTTTGTAGTTGTTTAGTGTTTGGAATCTTGCCCACAAATAGCTGAAAGATTGAATAAGGGAAGCAGAGATAACCAAGTTGTTCGATTCACAGCCGAACTCGTGCCGCAAGGTACCCGTGCCGAAGTCCTGTCACTCGGACAGTTGCTGTTTGGCTGCGATTAGATAAATACGGAATGGCACATTTTCTGGATTTCGCATTCCGCGTTTATCTGCTCACCTTTGTGGAATTTTGAATTTCTGCAAGGAATTTTATGCTTTTGGCCAAGCATCTCAGTTGCTGTTTGCGTTAACACGCAACTTTTTGAGGTCAGCACGCTGGAAGTTGTCATCGTCACCCAAGCACGCACCATTCCGCAAAGGTGAGCAGATAAACGCGGAATGCAGAAATTTACCATTCCGCATTTATCAGCTCACCAATTTCCGCATTCCGCGTTTATCTTCTCACAGCCTTTGCGATGTTGGTATCGGCCGGCATATACATCCATCTAGTAAGTATGTATGCTATTGGTCAGTGGGGCTCTGTGTGTTCTCGTGTTTTTTCGTTTGTCTCCAGTTTTTATCTTCTGCGCTGCACTATTGCACCATGAACAACGCTTTTACGCTGGTCAAAATCAGGGCCAAACTGCCTGATAATCCGTGCAGATTTAATCACAGCTCATCCGTTAGAGGAAGTCAGCAAGCGAAATTCTCACAAGAAATGCTAGATAAGCGCAGGTTTCGCGCTGTGGGTGCAACACAGGCTGCGGCCGAAATATCCAGCATCCTCAAAATAGGACGAGCGAGTGTAAACAACGAGTTAATATGATTATGTGCCCTCATTGTTGCGGTTAACCGGTTGTACCCGGATTACACGCTGGGCTTTGCGCGCGGGTGTAAAAACCTTGTCGAACACAAAGGTGCTTCAGCTGACAGACAAACATGAGTAGACTCAAGAATGTGCACTGGAGTAAATTGTGCAAGACAGGCAGCAACAAGGGCCTGATGCACATGAGTGTATAAAATGTGTATTTTAACCGCGACGACGTGAACGTGCTGGTCGTTTTTCATCAGTTTGTATCATGAACACCAAAGTCTAATAAAAACATAGGCGAAATGGTCCAGATCCACAAAATGGAAGTTTCTGAATGTGAAAAGCAACAGGAGCAGCCATCTTTCCTGCGAACTGCCCTATTAGCGGTCAAACACTCATGGTTCTGGAGAATGACGTTGGTAACGCTCGTGGCTGGTGGCATCAGCCGTTTGCAGGTGACCAGCAAGTTCCTTAGTTGCAGAAGTAATCCACAAATTTATTTTCATTGGCCAGCTCCACCAAAACACTCTATTGAACAACATGAGCGCCACGATGAAACATTGGTTTGCGAGCGATTTGGGCTACAGTGAAACATCAGTGAACACGTGGATTTGGCCGGTGATGACCAGCAGCGTGATTTTTGCGCGCGGAATCGGTAACAATGTGTTGGCCCGTTCACGCTACACTTTTTATTCCTTTGTTCATATTGTTTTCAAAAAGTGGTCCATTCAGCACTATTCTGATATCCAGAGCTGTGCCACAGGCACGTTGGGTTGAAGAAAGCAAAAAATTGCTACTTTGGCGGTTTCTATGTTGCACGTATTGCTGCAGGCAAGCACTGATGATAGTGGTTGCATTGAGCCCATTCGCAGGCAGTGCATGCACGACCATAGCCGATCATCTTGGTCGACGTGTCAGTTTCATTGTCATCAGTCTGTTGATGCTCACAGCTGGATCGTTGATGTTCGTGTCGAAATGGTTGCACTCGTTGGTGTTGTTGATTATTGGTTAGTTCAAACATGTTTGCTTGCTATTTTCTTTTATATTTGCAGGCAGTACTGACTGACAGCTGCTGACAGTTCTAGCTGAGCTGAAGCAGTGTATAATGTAACTTCGTCAAGTTACAACGTGTTATGCTGATTGTACGAATACTGGCTTTGTGCTAACATGTGCATGCACAAATACACGCATGCTCCAAACAATCGTTAAAAATGGCACTAGATTACAATTATTTTAATTGATGCCATTCTTTATATTATGCCAAGCCAGACCATATTTTATACCAAAACAAAACAGGTAACATCTCACGAGTAAAGCACCTCCAAGCAGTGGGACCTTCACAACTTTGTGATTGCAAACCCAACGGTACAGGTTTCTCATAGGTCGATTTCTACTCGGTTGGACGGCTGGGTTCGCCTTCCAAGTATGCACTCTGATGATGATCGAGGCACCACCCACCAGATGGCGCGGATTCTTCAGCACAATCTCCATGCAATATCTTCAGATGGGCAACGTAGCCGGTACGTACATGTTTTCTGTGTGTGTGTGTGTGTGTGTGTGTGTGTGTGTGTGTGTGTGTGTGTGTGTGTGTGTGTGTGTGTGTGTGTGTGTGTGTGTGTGTGTGTGTGTGTGTGTGTGTGTGTGTGTGTGTGTGTGTGTGTGTGTGTGTGTGTGTGTGTGTGTGTGTGTGTGTGTGTGTGTGTGTGTGTGTGTGTGTGTGTGTGTGTGTGTGTGTGTGTGTGTGTGTGTGTGTGTGTGTGTGTGTGTGTGTGTGTGTGTGTGTGTGTGTGTGTGTGTGTGTGTGTGTGTGTGTGTGTGTGTGTGTGTGTGTGTGTGTGTGTGTGTGTGTGTGTGTGTGTGTGTGTGTGTGTGTGTGTGTGTGTGTGTGTGTGTGTGTGTGTGTGTGTGTGTGTGTGTGTGTGTGTGTGTGTGTGTGTGTGTGTGTGTGTGTGTGTGTGTGTGTGTGTGTGTGTGTGTGTGTGTGTGTGTGTGTGTGTGTGTGTGTGTGTGTGTGCTTATAGTCCAACCCCGTGCTCATGAGACGACTCTTTTTAAAGCTTGCTTGGCCAAATTCAAGAATGCGCCGGTTACACGGGTTTTCGCAAACAAAAGAAAGAGAATGGGCCGAGAGACATGATGACAAGTTCCAGCTGGCTGACCTCAATTTGTTGCGTGCTTACGCGAACAGCAACATCGTTCAACGCACAAATGATGGAGAGCGTGTTTTTAAAAAATACATGCTATTCTCTTTCTTTCATTTCTGAAACACGTGGAACCGGAACATTATTGGATCCGTTCAAGTCAACTTCAAAATAAGTCGTCTCATGAGTTCGTGGGTGGACTATACTGCATGTTACAATACAGGTCAACTCCTCGGCAGTTCCTTCCTGCTTGGCACCGAGTCTGGCTGGCCGTGGGCGATGGCGTGTGTGACCGTGCCTTGTGCTCTCATCAGTCTACCGATTTTCATTTGGATACCGGAGAGTCCACGATACTCTCATATTTGCACCATTGCATCGATCGATAAGATCAAGAGGGCCGTCAAGTTCTACCAGGTACGCATCGGTTTTTCTATTCAGAGGTGTTATATTCAACTCAAACTTACCAGGGTGCCGACCGAGTCGACGAAGTGATCGCAGAAATGGAGCGAGAGAAGCAGGCGCACACCACGTATGTCTCGTGGTCGAAGTTGTGGGGAGACAAAGCTTACAGACGAGCCACCGCTCTGGTGTTGTTGACAAGTTGGATTTTTGCATTTCGGCTGTTTTGATTATTATTAGATTATTAAAACCTGCCATTGGCCACAATGAGCCTCTTCTTGTTTCTTCGTATTGATCTCTCTAATAGCCTTTGATCCAAAAATATTTGGTGAAAATCCGGTCCCGGGCTTAATTTGGTGTCGGAGAATACGTAGGTACCCCGTATAGGGGGACTATTTGGTCGACCCATATTACTCCCTGTAGGACCCAATTTTGACCAACATTTGTTTCCCGACGAAAATACATACACCTGAGGATAGGAGGGTAAAAAACGCCTATTGGCGCCCATGACTGATATAAACTGATCAATTTTCACGCGCCGCGCGAGCCCTGGCTGGTGATGTGGTTCTGGCTGTGCACTCGAATCACATGCTACAAGAGTTCGGAATGACGACCGATGAAGCACAAAAATGGATCATTATCATCGTCGTGACCGAAGTTCGTTGGGTGATGCTTCATTGCCATTAGCGTGCTTGCTTGTATTGAATTAAGTTGTTCATGCGATGTGTCATTACAGATATTTTGTATTCTACTTCGTACTTTATCGCCTCCCTCGTCCAGGGCCTCCGTACATTAGGTCGACCGTTATCCCCGGTTTCTGGTATGGATGCGAAGGTAAGTTATTTATGTTTCTAGCTGTCCACCGGTGCGGGAGTGGGCCGCTGTTTCCAAACCCTGATGGCAGGCCGACAATCAGGGGGCTAGAGACAACAGCACCAACCAGCCAGAAGCCACCGACAAAGGCTCCTGCAGGGCAAAACAACAAAAAAAGAGAGAGGAGAACCGGCGCACAAGAACACAGAAAACACAAGCAAAACAGCAGAAAAATCGAAATCAGGCTCTGAAGGATCTGCGAGCGAGAAAAAGGCCGCCTCCACACAGGACACGGTCAGCACACCACCAACAAAAACGCACCGACAGCCGCCAGCACGCGCGTCTCCGAGAGCCACCCACACAACACATCCACACACACGCTCGACTCGACGTCCAGCAGCAGCGCCGCAGCGGTCGCCCCCGAACAGCGCAGCGCGGGCGCCCGAACCTCGCACCACGCGAGACGCGTCCCGCAAAGGGCAAGAGTCCCCAACGGGCGATGCGCCCTCGGGAGACCCCGGCGAGCGGCGAGCCAAAAAAACAGCGCGGCAGGCAAGAGCGATCTGCGCGTTCCAACAGCAAGAGCACGTCTCTCAAGCCACCAAGGCAATCTCCTTCCCTCGACACCACCCAACGCAAAAAACCCACAGCCCCAGCTCAACAGCTGCAAAACTCCAAACAACAATCCAAAAAAAAAAAAAAATCCAATCAAAAAACCACAGACGGCTACACGGCCAACAAACAACAATGCACCAACCAAAAAACAGAAAGCCCATCACAAATCTCAAAAAAACCATCACCCACACTCGCCCCAAGCACCCACCAACTCCTCACATCCCCCAAAAACCCCCAACCAACACCCCCAACCCACCACCTCCAAACATCAATCACAACAAAAACAACCCACAAACCAACAACACCAACCACACACAACAACACACCAACCACCACTCACAAAACAACCAACCAACACCCACACAAACACAGCCCCAAACAAACAACCCCCCCACCTCAAAACACCAAACCCACACTCTCAAAACCCAACCACCATCATCCAAACAACCCAACAACACACATCCAACCAAACCAACCACCACCACATCACCACAAAACTCCCCCACAACACCATCAACACAAACAAACAAACCAACAACAATCCAACACAACCAAAAACACCACACACCACACACAACACAACACAAACCCCTCCTACACAAACACACCAACACCAAAAACACAACAAAAACCACCAAACACACAACATCCACCACACCAAAACACCCAAAACACACAACACCACAACAAAACAAAACCACAACAAACCAAAAAACACAACACACAACCACAAAAAAAAACCAACCACTCCTCCAATCCAAAAACAACACAAACCAAAACAAACAAAAACCAATACCACCAAAAACCAAACAACCAACCCACAAAAAAAACAAAAACCAAACAAAAAAAAAAAACCACACAAAACACACAAACACCCAAAAAACCCCCACCCAAAACCAAACCACAACAACCACCCAAAACACCCCAACCAACACCACACCCCCCCCCCCACCCCCCCCCCCCCCCCCCCCCCCCCCGCGAAAGTGGCCACAGCCACCGTTGCTTGGCATTTACTGTTTGTGGTGGTCACAGCAGGCACAGGCTATTTATTCCAAATTCTAAGAATCACACGATGTCGCCTTGCAACAGTTGGGAAGTGGCTGGACCCTGAACAGCTCTGAAACCTTTTGTTCTCCGATCCAACCTTGCAGCGTGATAATCGCATTGCTTGCAATGGCGTTTGCAGTCCAGATTGCAAAGATGGAAACAGCGGCCACAACTCCCGCACCGGTGGACAGCTAGAAACATAAATAACCTTACCATTCGCATCATACCAGAAACCGGGGATAACGGCTTCTCAGTTCCATGGTCATACCCGAGCGTGGTCGACGACAATTATGGTCAGATTGGCCAAAACGCAAAATGAGAAACCGAAAATTGCGGTGCGCCGCCGGCCGAAGAACTCGATAATGTACGGACTGGGTAGAATACAAAATATCTGTAATGACACATCGCATGAACAACTTAATTCAATACAAGCAAGCACGCTAATGGCAATGAAGCATCACCCAACGAACTTCGGTCACGACGATGATAATGATCCATTTTTGTGCTTCATCGGTCGTCATTCCGAACTCTTGTAGCATGTGATTCGAGTGCACAGCCAGAACCACATCACCAGCCAGGGCTCGCGCGGCGCGTGAAAATTGATCAGTTTATATCAGTCATGGGCGCCAATAGGCGTTTTTTACCCTCCTATCCTCAGGTGTATGTATTTTCGTCGGGAAACAAATGTTGGTCAAAATTGGGTCCTACAGGGAGTAATATGGGTCGACCAAATAGTCCCCCTATTAAGGGGTACCCTACGTATTCTCCGACACCAAATTAAGCCCGGGACCGGATTTTCCACCAAATATTTTTGGATCAAAGGCTATTAGAGAGATCAATACGAAGAAACAAGAAGAGGCTCATTGTGGCCAATGGCAGGTTTTAATAATCTAATAATAATCAAAACAGCCGAAATGCAAAAATCCAACTTGTCAACAACGCCAGAGCGGTGGCTGTCTGTAAGCTTTGTCCCCCACAGCTTCCGACCACCGAGGACATACGTGGTGTGCGCCTGCTTCTCTCGCTCCATTTCTGCGATCACTTCGTCGACTCGGTCGGCACCTGGTAAGTTTGAGTTGAATATAACACCTCTGAATAGAAAAACCGATGCGTACCTGGTAGATTTTGACGGCCCTCTTGATCTTATCGATCGATGCAATGGTGCAAATATGAGAGTATCGTGGACTCTCCGGTATCCAAAGGAAAGTCGGTAGACTGATGGAGCACAAGGCACGGTCACACACGCCATCGCCCACGGCCAGCCAGA
>JASAMV010004175.1:0-84837 GCA_030248065.1 Rhynchonema sp. JSB1_4
TCGCGCACTGAAACTTTCGATGTTGGAAGGTGCACTGTGCGAAAACATCTGTGACGTTGAATGAGTACATTTTGAAGTAGTCGGTGTGAGGGACCTCAACTTTGGTCGCAAGACTGGACGCCAGACGAAATTTACTCTGCCCTTTCGAACGGAAACTGTCGTATTTATCGAGCTAAAAGCAAAAGCGGTTTCTTTCTTAGCTTTTAGAGAATTCTACGGTCAAACCACGCGTCAAACCACCTCAGCGCCTAACCGAGTCAAAAATGCTTGACGTCGCTCCATTCTTTCGTATGATCTTGAAATACTGTTGACCGTATTCCAAGAGTTTCTGTCGCTTTTCTGGTGGTTCCCTCTTCAATTTTTTTATATCGAGGCAGCTTTGTGGGCAAACGTAGACGTCGGGAAATTGCATCGACTGAAATTTCTTGAACGTTCCTGTGATATAAAGTGACCAAGTGAGAACTCTGCTTAGGGCCCATCTGGTGCATTCCCACTGACGATGACCTGGTGCACCGCCCATCAGTGAAAACAAGACAAAATGGGAAAACTCACTGCTGCTACATACATCGTTGATAATTTTTCGGTACAATGTGCTATCTTTTTTTATCACAACTCACCTGTAAACGAGCAAGTCATACCTGTCCGCTCTTGAGCGCCACCGAAGTGAGAATCGGGCTTTGGTAGAACTCGCGACCACTTTGGTACACTCCGACGACGGCCGCAACTGCTGCCACGCACACCAGGGAAATCCAGAAGCATCGTAGAGCCCAGGAGGATGCTGGAGAGCGGCCAAATTTAGTCACCTTTGTGTTGTACATGAACATCTTCGTCAATTTTGACCAGAGTAAAAAATGCTTCTCAACAGAGATCAGTGCATCATCAAAGAAATAGAGTTTGGACAAAAATTAGTGTCATCGGTCCCGTTGCAGAATCGACAGGACTTTGCTGCACTAAAATAAATCGGAAGCCCAAATGCTACCCCCAACCATGACAAGCATCTGGCAATCCATGCAGATTCACGCGAGAAAAATGGTCGTTTAGCTGATGTTTTACGGCGACGGGCCCCGCTTCCGATGTTGGATCTGGTGTGTGACGGTTCCCTGCCGAAACCAGCCACGTTTTAGCGAAATACAAAACACTGTTTTTTCTCATAAAATCATCTGACACGAAAGCTGAATTTGTTTAGTTCGATTTGACGTGCAAGTTGTTGCGATCATAAACGCGTTAAGATCACTTTGTAATACAGGTAAGGCACCCGTACCTCTCGCTTTTTCCACCCGCCCTTCCTCTCTGACCGCCGCATTTTGTTCACGGCTCTGATCTTCCTGGCCACCTGATTGTGAATCTCCATGTTGCGCAGACGATATGTAGAAACTCAGGCATGTAGGTTTTCAGATTCGCAAGTCTCTGTGACATGCGAGCATGATACTATTCACGAAAAGGAAACAGAAAATGTAAGCAACATACACAGTTTTACTGCCAGCTTAATGTGCGTGTAGGCTGCAATCGCACAAGGCAGGCCATGACATATAAAATTGCGCGGTTTGCGAGGGGATTTTGGTTTTCAATTTTGTTTTCTTATTCTATGAATGTACTATGCAATATGACCATGTTTGTTGTTCTCCTACCCTGTTTTCCTCATTCATGTCAGTTTAGACTGACATTAGGTTCACAGCTGACTTTCATCCGGTCTGAGAACCACCATGCCATTTTATGCTCAAACGTCGAGCAAAAAAACGTGTAATTTGATTCAAAATCGTTCGAAAGATTGAAAGGTACCGCGGTTGCCAGCCACTTTGTAAAATTAAGAATGCGGCTGGAAGCGAACCGACATTTTCGACTCCTAAGCTTTTCTTGAAACAAAAACAGTAGAATTGTTTGTTGTTCGTGAGCATGGGTAATTCACAGGATTGGTTTGTGGGCCCCGACGTTTCGGATGCGACAAGTGATGAAGAAAGCGAAAACCTGCTCAATCGGGTGAATTTTCCCAAGTTTGTTCCATTATTCACTTATTCCGTTGAAGACACATTTCCAGTTTACGGCTCGACCCGAGGAAGTGAAACAACGAGAGGTCAACTTGAACAAACGCCGGAAGCAGAAAGCCAAAAAGAAAGAGGAAAGCAGCAGTGGGAAGAAACGGAAACGATCTCGAGCGCGATCCAGGGAAACTAAAAAATCGGATCGGTCACAAATGGTACAGCAATTGACGCTACACTTCTTGATAAACAGGATCAAGTTACTCCAATATTTTTAGTCGGAGTCGCAGAACGAGGATAGTATTCCTGAAGTGGTTATCGTAGACCTTGAGACCGAGAGCATATCCGATTTCGAACAGGAGATTGGGCGCCTTCCCAACGTTCAGTTTCTCGTCGATAACGTGAGTTGCTGCCTCACGTCACCTTGATCGATACAACTGCTGCGTGTCCACACAGAAATCGTTCATGCACACAAAAGATTGCTTTGTCCTTCGATTGGTATCTTTTTTACTCGTTTACGCTGGGCAGTGCATATACAGTACATTGTAACCTGGTGATCGTCAGTGTCACAGTGTGAATTGTACAGAGTGTTTTAGTTGCCCGTTTCCAAGTGTTTTCTTTGAAACGGGCAAAACGGTGCAACAGGTTACTGTCAGTGCTCAAAAACACACAGAATTTTCCGGCCGCCTTGCAAATCACCCGGTTTTGCAGTTGCCCAAACAACCATTGCACAGCGAAATCATTCGAGCGCAGTTGAAAGATGGTATCAAACATTCATCAGCTAATGTCTCGACGGTGAAAGGAGCGCTCCAGCCACCAGCCCGATTGATATCAAATGGAATCAGGGTGCGCTGTAAATATTTAAATCATTTTGTAATAAAGGCCAACCGGGTGATTTTTCAGTTCGAAAAACAAGGCCATAATTCGGATTTTGTGCAATGGGTTACCAATGGCAGGCTTGACGACCTGTCCCTGTGCAAACAAATATTATTTGGCAGTTGATAATGAATGATTAAGCAATTTCTTCAATTTCACGAGGCACTTTAATTTTATTGGGCACCGAATCAAGAAATTTACATTCTGTTTTACGACCTAATTCTACGGCCAAAATTATATCACTTTTGCTCCACAATTTTACTCATGTTATAACCTACCATAATTCTTACATACCTTGTTCATACTTTCAATTTTCTTTTCACACTATGTTTACCTAACATTTTATGTTTTGATTTTTTACATTTGACCAAAAGTTTGCAGATTCTGATATCATTGGTTTTTGTCTGGTTTATGTTCTTTCTTGGTCTTTAGTTGGTACGACACAATATCATGTATTTCTGCACTTTCGGGCCAACGATAATGATCTCTTTGCCTGAAATTAGAGTGAATAAACCAATAAATAAATTGATGTCAAGAAATTTAAAAATAATGCACATACCACCATCCGGATAGCTGGCCTTTTCCTCACTGATCAGACATCGACCCAGATGCTCCTGTCCCTTGTCGTCCGTGATCACACACGGAGCGCAGTCGGCCACCTTGCACGGACGCCACGCTGGAAATCAAAAATAATATTTTCAAACAAACAAGAAAAAATTGCTTCACTGAATTTCTTGTGCACCAACGTCCGTCTCTGCAGTTCTTGTAGGTCTTCCAGGACAGTTGAAAGCTCTGCTTGTCCTGGTTGAACGTCAAGATTTGGCAGCTGCCGATCTGGAACAGAAAATCGACCGGTCCAATAAATGTGGAATGAAATTACAAGCCAAACAGCCGAACCTTGTCGCGATAGTCGTTACCGCGCGCACCGAACGCCGCTCGAATCTTGCCGCCTTCATTCCACGCTGCGCCGAAGATCGGATTGCCGTCGCAGTACCACAACGCGATGTGCGGATTCGGGATCGGGCCTGTGATCGATTGACTGGTTGATAAATTGATAAGTTTTACAGCCATGTTGTATGTACCTTTCAGTTTTCGACCCATCGCCATGATCGAGTCACCGACACGCGACCAATCGTCACCCTCCTTCACATCGTTCCACAGGTCGTCTTTGGTCTTCGGAACTGCAAACGATAAAATTATTGAGGACTGGAATTTCAAAAATATACAGTCGGTAAGAAAAACGTATGTTCGGGTGTGCTCTGAGGGAACCGTGCAGTGCATACTGTATAACGCGTAGTGGCGTTTGAGGTTTTGACCCGAAGTCTAAGACCGCGGGTGCCTGGGTCTCATCAGTTAAATGGACAGCCACAGGGACTAGCCGAAAAATCTGATGGTACAATGTTCACATTCGTGAGCTTTCACCTAAACTATTTAGTTTGGCTCTGAAACTGTACCATCTGGCACCTATACTAGTCCGTCCCTGTTGCCTATCTAACTGATAAGACACGGGCAGCAGCGGTCCTAGGCTTCGGGTCGAAATCGCTAATCCCACCGCTCGTCAGATGCGCTGCACGTGCCCTCAAAGGACACCTCACGTTCACCGCCTATGCCATGTACACGGCAGCCCTCAAGGCGCAAGTCCAGGCAAGAAACACAATTACAAGTGAAACATCAGGCGTACCGACGGGCGGCGCAGTGAACACACGAATGATGGTCAGCCAATCACCGAGATTGGTGTTTCTCGACTCGCACTTGCCATTCTTGCCCCAGGTCACCGTTTCGGTCGTGATGTCGCAGTTGGCGCAGTACGTGCCGCCGTCAGCACCCTGAATCAGAAAGGTGGCCCAGATAAAAACCAGTCTTAATATTCTGACAAGATCAACCTGCCATTGAACTAACAATTGCGAGTATCGGCGCCACGTCACCGCAACGCACCAAGGCCGACTCCGGTCGCATGCGGCGCTCTTTCCACGGCACCCAGTCGTACCTTCGATGATGTTTCATATAAATTTGGATCGCACTTGGGCTCAATGGCAGTCAGTATCCAACAGGACCAGGACCGCATATGAAGACCCCAGGATTCCTTTCTGACGGTACTGTATCCAGCACCGGTTCTGACGGAAACAAGTGCACCGACCAGTAGCCGCATCGCTGCCACGCGTCCGTATTCTCTCGCCAGCTGTCGTAGGTGAGAATTTGGATCTTGCCGCCCAGATCTTTTTTGCCCGTCAATTCGTAATTGGTGTGACCAAACGAACATTCGACCACACCTGTGAAACATGAAATCTACCTGAATCAAGTAAATATTTCCAAAGCGTGAAAGCCCCAACCGTTGTTGTTCCAGGCGCGACCGAGAATCGGTTTGCCGTGTTTGTACCACAAAGCAACGTACTGGTTCTGAAGCATCGTCATTGGGTTACGGTAGGTTGCATAGGTCACTAAGAGGTAGACTGTAAATTTCTTCAGCCGCACCTGTTGTCCTTTGACACGCATCGGTCCGTCGGGAAACGGCTCGCCGATCTCGACCCAAGCCCATTGATCTTCATCCTAAAAAATTTTAGATCACAAAGCGCAATTTACTTCATGGCGAATTTTTTGCTATACGGTAGAGAATCACCAGCAACCAACCGGTGGTGTTTTAGCTTTAGCCATGTTGGTAGTTCTCGATGATTAGAGTCGATTGATGAATTTCGCAAATTTGTTGATGATCGTTGATATTCGCGTCGACGTCAAATCGGTGCAATTATAGAGAAATGAAGTTGAGAAACCGACCCGATCAGCTATACAATAGCGTTGTGCCCCAATCGCGATGACGTGTACTCTTGATTGATTACGGTTTTGGATCTGATTTTTCGCATCTCGTTTATTTTCAGTTTTCAATGAACACACCTCACACAAAATTTTGAAATAATTTTTACCTTAGATTTCATCAAGGGCGATCAGACAACTTATAAATAATATGCAACAACAAGTCAGAATCACAACACAAACATTAGCGCAACCAATTAGGCAATTTTTGATCTTTCTTCCCTATCTCGTTAAACAGTTGCACACTTTTTCGGCCGTACAACGACAGATAGACGGCCGAAATCGATGTCTTGCCCTGTGACCTTGTCAAATACGTCGATATCGATTGGAGCATGGCTTCAATTGACTTCTTTTTTCCATATCCGGCGCTGAAACGATGTTTCCAAAAAACGCTGTAGTATGACCTGTATGTACATCTAGATCATCAGCAGACCCCGAAAATCTGTTCTCGGATTCTTTTGGAGCAAGTGGATGCGCTGTGCATGAGCCGAATCAGCATGTCAATGTTGAAAGGAACGACTTGGCTCAGGTATGATCGCACTGTTAAAAGCAGCAATTAGCTAAAATGGTCCGGTACCGAGATGGGCGGGGCCAAGATGGGTAGGTACTCCCCAGGCTCGCGCCGAGCGCGCAATGTTTTTTGTTCACATTTTTGTCGCACGTTTGACCATGCACTACAGATGTCCCTGAGTACATTTCGCACTCAAGTGGGTACTACAGCAGTTCGGGACCAAGTGCAAGACACACGCAGTCCCTATGATTGACGTTGCGCATGCATTGCATAGGCATAACCGTGCACTACACAGCAGAGGAGCCTTGGACGTGCGCCAGCTCTCAGCAGGTAATAATAAGCAGGCCCCTTTCCTCAGCAGGTATTGCTTGCTTGCTAGTCAACCGCTGCTTATTGCTCAAGTCATCGCTGCTCAACAACAGCCACTTATGTTGAACAACGACCGACAACATGAAACGGTACCTGGCCGAAGAGTGGTGGCGACCAACAGCGATGATCGCACCAGCCAAGCGCAGCAAACAGATTTGAGGTGCTCCTCGCAACTGCGGTTGCCAATCACTGGGCAGTCCATTGGACTTCGGTCCCCTTGCGCTAACCCAACGGCTCTTTTCAGGGTCATTCCAGATTACCAAGCTTGAGCTTGGTGGTAATTGGTCACGAACTAGTATAGTACCCACTTGAGTGCAAAATGTGCTCAGGGACATCCTTTGCGTTGCGTATGGTTGAACGTGCAAAAATGCGAACACAAAAAACATTGATTTCAGCCATTTTCGGGCGCCCGGCGCGAGCCTCGGTAGTACCCCGAGGTAAACCGGGACCGAGACGGCAGTGCCGAGCTGACTGGTAGCATTAGTTGGCTTTGCTGACACATGACGTAGTCCAAACATCGTATCTGTAGTTGCCTTCAAAGATGATATGACCTACGTGTACTGGTACCAACCTGCCACTTGCAAGCACCGGGAAGCAAATCGATCGCAGTTGATTCTGCTGGGCACAGACGAAACAGTGCATGACCGTTTGGTGGATGGCAGTTTGAAACGCGTCCGTGTCACCGTCGTCGAAATTGCACTCTTCCAGATACAGTCTGCTGCAGCAGAACATCACATATTGTGGCGGCATGTTGGCGGTCTCGAGCAACGTTGCTGCAAGTTCGTGATCGTGTACACATTTGGTGCACAGTGTTCCAGACACTGTCATCGACATCGAAGACGATGGCAAGCAAACCGAAATATACAATCCATTTTCTTTTCCCCGGATCCATTCCTACCGAACGGCCGTTTTTCTTGGCTGTCTGCTCGTGTCACCAACTGCTCGAGATTTTGCACAAACTTGTCCCCACCGCGTTGGAACACACGCCATCCTGGGAATACAAAATGAATGTGTTTTCCGATAATTATCTCAGCAAAACAAACGATTTCAACAGACCACTTCGCCGACTGCCATATAATTGAATCCACACGGTACCACGATAGCGTCGACGTCTGCGTTCGTGATATCGCCTTCGATCACCAACAATTTTGGCCCGAACTGTTGCTCACAGACCAAGGACATCGCCTGGTGCGGTTTGTGGTTGGAAACCTCAAAACGTAACTGGGTGTTCAGTAAACTTCAGAAACTCACATTGTTCAAACCTTTTGCGACACATTTGCAGCTGCCATTGAGTCACCATCTATCGAAGCGTACTCCTTCTCGCTGTCCGTGTCCTTGAGTTGCGGGAACACTTCTTCGAACGTTCTCACCGTGACGAACCAACGTTTATCGTGCGGGTTTGAACCTGCAATATTTCACCGAAAGTAGGACACTGATGGAGCATTTATTTAGTTCACTTGCTCATTCTGATCCAAAACACATCTTGTATGAAGTCGTCATCAATCAATGACCATATTCGTTGCGCATCCGTTGCCATTATGTTGGCCTGCAAGAACGTCAATACTCGGATGTCAGAAGAGACAGTGTAAAATTGTAAAGCATGGCATGAAGCAAAGGGGCATCGGACTGCATTGATCACTGTTCACTTACTGGCGTCCCACTAATTTGCGGTGCGATCACAAAGAAAGTTACTCATTTTCAGTCAGGAACAACTTTTAGTATCATAATATCAATAGCATCGAAAATTTCAGCATATTCTGGCTGCACGGACCAAGGTATTGGTGGATTCGATTCGATCCCCAAGTTCGATATTTAATTGTGCAGCGACTAACTTGTCGCAACTGTCTGGCTGTCAATGTATCTGTTCGTATCATTTCCTGAATGGTCGATGGCGCAACGCTGACTGTCGACAACACCGAGTCCGCTTGACAGGCCGGTGACAAAGCTGTCTTGCCCACTGTGTACCTGCCATCGTCACTTGCACCCGCTGATACTTCAGCCTTGCCGTATCCCAAATTGGAAGCACTGTTTGATGAAGTATCTGTCATTATTGCAAGGTATAGTAGATTTTCAAATTCGCTGCCGCACAGTCAAATACGTCCCATAGTTAATGTCAAGTTATAAATCCGAACGCTAACCACGCGCGGTTCTGAAACATTGCGCGCAGCTGCCTGGCTGGCTGGCAAGCTGCGTGTGTGTCAGCTGTCTGAATGTTTCACAAGTAGATTTTCGGGTTTAGAACCTGACATTAACTATGGGGCGTACTTCACTGTGCGGCAGCGAATTTGGAAATTTACTATAGGAAGTGTGATGTCTGATCAGCACACCGTACCTTTTGACAAGACTGCAGACAAACTTTATTATCAAAAAAGGGAACTTATCTATCAGACCATAAAACTTATTGATCGTTGTAAGGTGAGCGCGAAATAAACACACCGATGATAAAGCATTTATATAGCCTTTATTGGTAAAATACTGTATACTGCTCGTAACATCGTGCCAAATAAAAGTAAAATTGGTAAAACGGTTGAGGTTTGTTGCGCAGTTGCTTAGAATGGAACCGGAACCAAAATGAACAAAAGAGAAAATTCTGTGCTTCGGAAATCTAGAGGAGATAGAAATCTTTAAGAAAACATCGGTGCCTGATTCGCAAAGGAAACAATTATCCGTGTCAATTTCAAACTTGCAATTATTTCTTTGGCGTTCTGGTTCATTATCAGTGTCTCTCTATCGGAATGTTGAAGGTATTGATGTGGGTTTGTTGAAAAAAGTGGCACCCCCACTTTTCGTACCAGACGGACACCAAAAAAACACCCCCAGCCGCCCAGCCCCACCTTGGCTTTGGCACCTACCCTAGAAAAACCAACCCCCCTCAAGTTGGCACCCCCCCGCCCCGTGCTAGTATCTAAAGGCAAACCAGCCGTGCGTTGCACTCTTAGACCATACCGTATCACCCTGAATACTTACACACCTGTTACTGTAGCCACGTCTCGCGGCCCGTGATTTGCGTGTGAATCCGATAAAGAGTGAAGGGTGAAGAGTGCAAAGCACTGCTGGTTGCCTTTACCCCTGCCCTAAACAGCAGCCGCAAGTTGGCATTTTCGCTTTTCTTTTGGTGCAGGGGTCGTGTTTCTTCATGTTTCGAAGTTTTTGCGCAATTTTTACGTTGAAAAGTGCTTTAGTCGCGCGCAGCGCACAATTTTTTCCAATTGTCAGCAGTGTTATAGTCTGTTGATTAAATATCGACATAGTGTTGTAACCCCATGCAGGAAAATTTGGAGCGGGTTAGGTAAACACAAATGTTTCACCCTTGTCAACTCAGGCTGCTGGAGTTAAACATCAGTCGTTTTGGTTGGATGGCAGACCACGTGGTTTTATGTCATACAGAACCACCAGTGTTGAATGCCAGCAGCCTGTCACACTGTCGCCTGCCGGGTAGTAATTTTTGTACTGAATAATAGCTTGGCTGCGATTGGACCCTGTAAAGAACGGCCAAAAGATAGAGATGGAAAGGAAACAGAAAAAAAAAACCCCGAAAGGCGGAGAGGAAAACGGCGAAAAACACAAACGGGGAGGGGACGGCGAAAAGGCCCCCGCACAAAACCCCCCCCCCGCCCCGCCGCCCCAAAAGCACCAACACGAACACAAAAAAACAACAACCCACACAACACAAAACAACACCCAAAAAAAAAAAAAAAAAAAAAAACACCAACACAAACAACAAAAACCACCCCCCCCCCCCCCCGATATGTCGCACCTCCAAAATGGAGCTTATTCGGTACTATTAATGGGGTTACTGAGGTCGGTCGGTGCGTGGATAGTTGGCAAATGACAGCTAAGGTAGACCCTATTGGTTCCTTTCAGTTTCTGGTTTTGCCCAGCTTACAAGTGGTAATTTGCACACGAGATCAAGTGAACGCCCGTGCTTCGGGATTTCTTTCCTGTTCTTCTTTTCTGTTCTTTCTTTTATTTTTGGTTTTTGAGTGGTGCGTCGTACACAGAAACTGTGTACGCCCGTAAAACGGGTGCTGACACGTAACAGTACAGATGAAAGAATTTTTGGGCCTTTGGCCCGGACCAAAGAGAACTGACAAAACTCTGGCCACCCGGCCGAACACACAGGGGACAAATGGAGCTAAGAGCCCCTGTTAGTAGGAGAGTTAGTTTTGGATCCTGGCTACGGATCCAGAGAAAACAGTGCCACGGTAAACTTACCGATTCAAAATTGAACTGCAGCGAAAAGACTATGTAAGCTCAACCGGGAGCAGGCCCAATATTAGCACAAACAAATTCAAAGAAAAGAGCTCCAAATCCCAATTCCACGGGAGAGCAGGGCCTTTGTCTATTTCTAACGCGCGGACTATATGTGATTCAAATTTCGGCCGGCCTTACAATTTAAATGCGCTCAGAAAAAGTAAGACGCTCTGTCAAAAATTAGAGCGAATGGAACCCCGATCATTCCAAGTCAGTCAGTTTTATAGTCAGACAGTGCCGACTCATCTGTCTGCCCTCCGTCTGACCTTGTTTGGGTTATAGGAGCCGTTCTATGTTTTTGTTATAAAGCTGAATTTAATAATTGAAAGTTCAGGGTTCAATTCGTTGAGTACAACCGGTGTAATGCTTGCATACTTCCCACTGCTTATCTTTTTTTCACACCCATTCTTGTACTTTGGATGTCATAGGTCAAAGTGCTCGTTCAAACATTCCAACCCTCACGTGAATTATCCCATGTTCTATGTTGTGTCTCGTTCCACTTTCAAACAGGGTGCCGATGCTTAAAATTTGCTATCTAACATTCCAATTCTGTGGTTACTGAGTGACCGCACGTGTGGTTTATTCGTATCTTCAGACAAAATATACTCAACCACCATTTGTATATTGGTGCGCGGCTCCCCAATCACCACACACATTGTTCATTCAGGTTATGGTCATTTAGTACATATTATAACACAGCTGTGGTGTAGGGTCAGAGATTAGTAAGTTTTTTTAAAATAATTATTATGTGACATCCCCACAGACAGACATGACTCGCCCCGAGTCATAAAAAGACGCTCGCAGATATGGGAGCACATATCGTAAATTTAATCATAGTAATCCCGATCTCCGGTTTCAGTCATCACTTGTCAGTTGACCCGTGATCGAGTCGCGCTGCAACTTACGGCAGTTTCTAAAATCGAAGACCAGTAGCAGACATACAGAGCAAGGCAATAAAACCACACATAAATTTCAGTCGTGACATACCTATATGATCAATTTAAGGCAGCAGTGGAATAATAGTTCAGTGGAGTCCCCTGTTACAACAAAATACAATACAAAGACAAATACAGTAGTGCAGTTCTGCACTTTGCACTGCTGTCGTTAAGTAAAGTTGGTAATCCGCAAATCGAGTGCCGATAATAAGTACTACATGTCCAATGACCCTGCAAATTTTTTTTTCAATTCTGGCCAAGTGTTTCGTGCATGCTCAACTGCGGGAGATCTTAGGGTCCCATATCAGTGCAGCACTACGATGGCAGAGATAAAATATTGTCGCTTTTTTTTAATGCTAGTTGACATCATGTGCCTCTATGAGCGTAGTTTCCGAGTTTGACTACGTGATCCGCTAAGCAGTGCAATAAGCAGGTGAAGGATAATCCTGTGTAACCTCCGCCAAAGCTTTTCATGTCACCACTCACTCATGTTCTATATTACAACGTCGTTTTGCACACAATCAGGCCGTGCCACTTCTCCCCCTTTAAAGTTGACGCGACCCGCGTCATAAACGCTTACCGTACTGATAATTTGAGTATCCAAAGCGCAGCATCAACACTTGATTTCGATCGGGCGGCCAGTGCTTCAACACAGGGACGATGCCCGTCATCAATTCAGTGTTTGCTTCCGTGTCATCCGCACTATTGTCTCTCGGGATCTCGGTGATCACCATCAGGGACGGTCTGTTGTTGGCGAGACGTTACTGGGTACCGTGGCCCAGGTGCAAACCACAATGTTGACCCGTGTGTTGCTCAAGTAAACCACCTCGAGTTGCTCATCTATGTTGTTTAGTTGGTTCTCCATTTCATAGTATTCGTTGGCTTGCACTGGTTGATATTTGTTCATGGAACCCAACGTGGCTGCGATGGCCATTCGACGGTTGACCATTGTCGTGACTGGGGTGTTGCTGGGCGATGTTTCGTCGAACACTGTCCACTGCTCATTTGGCTTCAACATCAATTTTCGAACATTGCACGATTCCCATTCTTGTAGCTCGTCATCAGTTTCTTCCGTCACCAACACGACATTGACGTTGGTAAACTCGTTGTTGTTGGACATGAACTGGTTCAGTGCAGCCATGATGTGTCCCGTTCCCTGGTACGTTTTGACTGCCAAATAGATGGTCTCGTTGGGATGCATTTCGTTGGCTTTGATGCCGACAACTGCTGCTGTCAGTCCTTGGATCACTGGCGACGATATCTGACCGACAACGAATTGTCCTGTTCTTTTTAGCAACATGTCAATGCCGAGTTGCAGTTGTTCTGGGCTGGGATGAAACCACGGACATCCCTTGATGTTCAGGAAGCTGGTGTGCGGGTGTCGTTCCATCTGCAATTAACCAAGTCAGGTCGGCTACCACTGCTGTAACATTTTTGGGGTTGCACCCTTGACATACATGCATATGTACACATGGGTCACTGCATCAAAAGGATATTCAAAACTAACTTTATAGTACGATTCTCCTTTGTTTTGGTGAGTGGTGCGGTGGCGTCTCGAGAAGCTCGAGATGTAATGCCGATAATAGAATGTTATGTTTATTACAACCGAATTCTGACGACGTGCGAGACGGGCGACCCTTCACGCGTTATTTTCAGGTTACGACACAATCAATAAGGTTGTCGTTGTCATGCGATTTGGCAGAATTATTTTGTAGTCTGCAAGTTTAAACAAATAATTAAGAATCAAACAGCAGTCTCAAAAAATGTTGAACTGTACATCTATGGATGTATACCTACATACCGTATGTATGCAGTCATGTAAGCAACATTCAAATAATGCATATTGTTGCACACGTGTACTTCCCAGTGGTGTTGAACGGAACCCTCGTTTACGGATGCAAGTACTCTGAAATTTAATAGGAGTAAATGGTCTTAACATTCCATATCTAGCAGGTGAAATGAATTCACGGACGCTGTGTTCAAAAGTGTGCATGCATGTAATGCTTGCGTGCTCATACAGTCAATATGACCAGGTAATCGAGAATTCCGCTCATTGATGTCCATGTAATCATGTGCGGAAACAGCGTGAGAGTCCCATCCCCAATAATGTTGCTGAAATCCCATTCAGGTCTAAGTGCATTGCATCACCTTCAGCTCACATGTATCAGGAAAGGGCCATAAACATAGTTATACTGTAGTTGTCTCCCCAATTGGGGTTTATCCCGTTCTGAGGTCTCGTAATAAACAAAATGGTTTTGCTGTAAGGCCAAGTTGTTCGTTATGCACTCATTTACCGCGCATGCACTTTTAGATTGATCCTGCCGCTGTGTAATACCGGAAACATTTGTGGCTGAGTGCCTGGGTTAATGTCCAAGTGCCTTGAATTTTTAATTTGTATTTTTGGAGTGGTGCGTAGTTTACGGGATCCCGCAAACTTTAAAAGGCAAATTAACTCATCGTTCACTTTACATCTCATTCTGGTTCACTCAGTTTTCGTCTCACGTCGGTAACCAGTAGCGCCCTAAAAAAACTTTCCAGTATCTTCCAGTAATTGTTTTCTTCAATCCAAAAGGTCTAAATTTCTGATCAAGCCAAATTTTGGCATTTCGACACTGCTAAAATAATAATTCTGACGAATACAGCACATGGGAAACACACAAATAACGAAAGATTGTAATGTTGCTCTGGCTGGGTGGTTATCGCAATAAAAAGGAGCAAAACCCGAGTGTGCACTAAAATGCAACAGCATGAGCACCCGCGCTTTTTCAGCCTGGTAGTCCCCCTCTAATAATAGTGGTGGTGAGCATGTGTAATAAAGCCTGTTGATAACAGCATAAGCTCGAAAAATTGAAGCATATGTGTGTACGGGTTACACATATGCATGTACACGTATGTACACGTATCTAACGAGTTTATTTCGCAAAAACAAAGAGCAAGTGTCCTGGCACGCTTTGTTTCCTCCAAATGTATGCACCACTGAAAGAATTCTCAAAAATAATTGCCGCCTAAATTTAAGAACGAGTGCTGTCAATCCCTTCGAGCTCACAGTTCTGGTTCCAGACAAAATCACCGGTGTTCGTTGTGTGGCACGGAACGTTAAAATAAACGACCAAACAAATGAACAAAATCTCAAATATGAACAATCATGGTCAACATACAACAACATATGGATAAGAATACAACAATACGAACAGGTAAAGAATAAACAATTAATGGTCAAATATAATAGAAAATTTGACTGGTTTTTCAAGTGGCGCGTCGTACTCGGGATGCCGAGCACGGTTGTCATGAAAGACAACGGGAAGGTCGGGACATCTCCTTTGCGAAGTGCAGATTTAATCATGTTCACTTGTCAACAGCCGACTTAGATGTGCTTCCAAATCGTATATTCGTTGTCGAAGTGCTTCGTTCTCTTGCCGTAGTGCTTCAGCTTCGTGTTGGTTATGCTGATATGGTTCGTTCGGCGCGTGTGTGTATTCGTTAAAGTCATTTCCGGCAAACGGGTTGTCCCATTCAGTGTTCCAATCGCCCTGATGTTCTGTGAAATCTGAGTGGTCAGTAGAGATACCGTAATCCGACGCGTGCCCAGGCTCGGCCCACGAATCTGAATTCTGCGCCACGGCGCCGTTGTATTCATCCAACTTATTGAGGATGATTCGCAGTTTATTTTTGGCATCCTGTTCTTCTAACTGCGCTGCTTGCGAAACACTCATGGGTTGACTGAGCAACGGGGCACCCTCGGTTCCATGATCGGCTACTGCGAGCACAGTAGTTGCGCTTGCCACATGGCGCACATTCTTGATTAAACCCTTGGACTCCAGCGCCATGGCCTTAGTGCGTGCTGCTTCAAACGTTTCGGGTTGGAACCAGCCAACTTTCTCGCCAATGTCGGGTCGTAGCTTATTCATGAAATGATCTAACCGCAATCTTTCGAGCTCAGCGGGTCCAAATGTTGGGTAGCTAAGCTTGACCAAACGTTCGATTTCAATCGCAAATTCAGCTACTGTGGCTGTGCCTTGTCTGAGGGTCTCAAGTTCGCATTGATAAATCTGCTCACTGTTCGGTATTTTCAGCGCACTGGTCATTTCGCGTACCAGCGTATCGTAGTTACCCTGTACTGCGGGGGCAAGTGCTTCGTAAGCACTCAGCGCTCGATCCCTGAGAAAGCATGGCAGGACTATTGCCTTTTTGACCGCGTCCCATCCTGATGCACGCGCACACAAATCAAACATTTTCCACCATTCCCTGAATGGACCGTCACCCATTGTGCCACGATAGCAAGCAAGCTGGCTACTTGCATTATTCATAAATGTCTTGGCCGGCATCGGTATGGGCACAGGGTCAGCTGCGCAGATGTTAGGCATTGGCAGTTGTGTCACTCGGTTACGCATTGCGGAACCACGAAAGTGAGGTGGTGGCGTACATTGCTCGTTTCTGCCCTTCGGCGACTGCGAAGGTTGCTGAGCAACGTTGTAAAACGAGTAATTTTCACCTTCAGCTTGGCGTGGTTCGAAAAATGCGTGAGATCCTGATGCCATTTTGCCAAAAAAAACCACTCGGTGCTACCAAATGTCGCACCTCCGAAGTGGAGTTTATTAGGTACTATTAATGGAGTTACTGAGGTCGGTCGGTGCGTGGATCGTTGGCAAATGACAGCTAAGGTAGACCTTATTGGTTCCTTTCAGTTTCTGGTTTTGCCCAGCTTACAAGTGGTAATTTGCACACGAATCAAGTCAACGCCCGTGCTTCGGGATTTCTTTCCTTCTGTTCTTTCTTTTATTTTTGGTTTTTTGAGTGGTGCGTCGTACACAGAAACTGTGTACGCCCGTAAAACGGGTGCTGACACGTAACAGTACAGATGAAAGAATTTTTGGGCCTTTGGCCCGGACCAAAGAGAACTGACAAAACTCTGGCCACCCGGCCGAACACACAGAGGACAAATGGAGCTAAGAGCCCCTGTTAGTAGGAGAGTTAGTTTTGGATCCTGGCCACGGATCCAGAGAAAACAGTGCCACGGTAAACTGACCGATTCAAAATTGAACTGCAGCGAAAAGACTATGTAAGCTCAACCGGGAGCAGGCCCAATATTAGCACAAACAAATTCAAAGAAAAGAGCTCCAAATCCCAATTCCACGGGAGAGCAGGGCCTTTGTCTATTTCTAACGCGCGGACTATATGTGATTCAAATTTCGGCCGGCCTTACAATTTAAATGCGCTCAGAAAAAGTAAGACGCTCTGTCAAAAATTAGAGCGAATGGAACCCCGATCATTCCAAGTCAGTCAGTTTTATAGTCAGACAGTGCCGACTCATCTGTCTGCCCTCCGTCTGACCTTGTTTGGGTTATAGGAGCCGTTCTATGTTTTTGTTATAAAGCTGAATTTAATAATTGAAAGTTCAGGGTTCAATTCGTTGAGTACAACCGGTGTAATGCTTGCATACTTCCCACTGCTTATCTTTTTTTCACACCCATTCTTGTACTTTGGATGTCATAGGTCAAAGTGCTCGTTCAAACATTCCAACCCTCACGTGAATTATCCCATGTTCTATGTTGTGTCTCGTTCCACTTTCAAACAGGGTGCCGATGCTTAAAATTTGCTATCTAACATTCCAATTCTGTGGTTACTGAGTGACCGCACGTGTGGTTTATTCGTATCTTCAGACAAAATATACTCAACCACCATTTGTATATTGGTGCGCGGCTCCCCAATCACCACACACATTGTTCATTCAGGTTATGGTCATTTAGTACATATTATAACACAGCTGTGGTGTAGGGTCAGAGATTAGTAAGTTTTTTTAAAATAATTATTATGTGACAATTGGATGCGTTTCTCGGGATACTGTTATTTTAAGGACGTAGCACAAGCGTTTCTGAAGATTATTTCTGAGTTATAATAATTTCTGACTAATGGTGTTGAAATAATGTGCCGATCATTGGCCGCAGTCAAAATTTTTTGCACCTCCGTTGGTGATCGTCTGTTCATTTCTTTGCCTCTTTTCAGAAATTCATGAAACTCAGAAATACTATCAGGTAAGCATCCAGTCTTGCACAATAATGCGTCAAAGTTGACCCTTTGTTTAGAAAATTGCGTCTGCTGCACGAGCCAGCGTGACGCGGAAACATCTGGCTTTGAACTTTGACGTTGAGCTTGACGGTGAGCTTGACTTTGTTTTGTGAATTCCACCCATTGATGGGCAATATCGGCGTTGTTTCAGAATCTTCATCAAGGTGTTGCGGTGTTCCTTTCGAAGCTCCAGAAAAGTTTTAGAACGAAACGGACAGTAAATTCGAGCTTCCCGCACTTGTCTACCGCCAGACAATAACTTGTCAGCGTTATCGAGGAACAGTGTAGTTCCTGGTCCGGAGGGGGAGATAGCGGACCCCCCGTTTTTTTCGGAGGGGGGGGAAGGGGGGGGGGAAGACCCAAATTCGGGAAAAAGTCACTTTTTGAGGGAGAAAATTTGACCTATTTTTGCCCCTTTTTGGAAAAAATTCTTCATAAAAAGGGTATTTTGGCGACTTTTGAGAACATTGACCTGAAAATCACACATTTTAGGCCTAAAAATGCCCATTTTAGGCCTAAAAATGGCCATTTTAGGCAAAAATTGGGGGAGATAGTGTACCCGGAGGGGGAGATAGGGGGATAGTGTACCACCCGAGGGGGAGATAGCGTACCCGAGGGGGGACCCCCCCCCTCCCCCCCCAGGAACTACACTGTCGAGGAAGAAAGTGAAACAAACCGCGCCGTCCGGCACAGGCCGAGGTGTGCGGGACGGTCTGTCACTGGGAACAAAGCGTCCCGTCACCAGCGACCCATGCTTGATCAATGTTTCACCTCGTTTCACCTTTCCTTTACGAATCAGGCACCGATGTTTTCTTAAACCGGGCAACCGGATATCGCATGCTCTCAGAATCCGGCCTTTCGCAATAAAATGTGACTATATACGATGAGTGATCACAAAAACATCGTTCAAACAATATGAAATGCGTTTAAATTGTGAGAATTAATTTTTAAAAATTTGCTTTCGGGAACAAACTCGAGCTTGTGCCGACTTACGCTCCCCCTTTTGATCAGGCAACGGCAGAACATTTAGTAGGGAATCCAACCAGCTCGTCAACCAACAGCCACGTGTGAAATGTTTCACAAAGGTTTCATCTGTCAGCGAGCTGGTTCTTGTCTCAGTCTCACTGCCTTTCATGATCAAAAGGGTGAGCGTAAGTCGGCACAAGCTCGCGTTTGTTCCTGAAAGCAACTTTTCAGAGATAAATTCTGACAGTTTTAACGTGGTTTATCTCGTTTGATCGTTGTTTTTGTGACCGTTGGACATAAACAGTCTGACTGCGTAGTAAAAAAGCAAGCATGAGATATACGGTTTCCCGCTTTAAAGATTTCTATCTCCTATCGGAAATCACGAGACGAGACGAGCGACTAATTATACGGAAATCCACCCGATCGAGCACGCGTCCACGAGAGATACAGCCGTTTTTCGTCGTGGCTGTGGGTTTTTTTGTGTGATTCAGGCTGGTGCCTAAGCCTAAGCCAAAGCCTAACAGCAAGCCTAAGCCTAAGCCTAAGCCTGAAATAGAAGCCTAAAGCTTAACTATGAGACTATGCTTAACAGAGGTCGCAATCGGGCCGGGTTTGGCCGGCCCGGCCCGGCCCGAGCCCCCAAATCTCCGGCCCGGCCCGGCCCGGCCCGACCCGTACCCCCAAATCTCCGGCCCGGCCCGGCCCGAACCCCCAAATCTCCGGCCCGGCCCGGCCCGAACCCCCAAATCTCCGGCCCGGCCCGGCCCGGCCCGAATTTTTTGGCTCAGATTTTAACCCAATTTTTGTCATAATTTTTGCGATTTTTTTGAACCTATTTTTTTGGTTGAAAACAATGGTGTTGCAGGAGGTGGGGGTACCCCCTAGGTACAATAGGTAGGTAGGTTGACGCTCCATCCTGGTACACTAGGTAGGTCGCCGCCCGGCGGCTAGTACAGTAAGTTGCGATTTTTGGCTCAAAATGGTATATAAAATCGGTACTTTTCACTCCAAATAGGCGATAAATCGCCGCGCTACGCGCGAAATTAGCGTTTTAGAGCACATTTTCTTCAAAATTTCAATGTTCCCCCTTAGCCCGGCCGGTACAGTAGGTAGGTTGCCGTCCCACATTTTTGGTGGTACCGTAGGTTGCCGCCCCGCCTGGGTAGCTACACCACTGGTTGAAAATACATTGTTTTCCATGAAATGGTCGTCAGATAGAGACAATACTGATCACTTGCTTGCCGAATCCGTCAGAAATTTTAGTATTTTTGACAAAAAAATCCCTACTTTTTCAGTAAAATAAGTCACTTCAGAAGCTTCGGGCCGGGGTGCCCGGCCCGGCCCGGCCCGACCCTCCAAATCTCCGGCCCGGCCCGGCCCGGCCCGAGCCAAAAGCCCAAAATCGCGGCCCGGCCCGGCCCGATTGCGACCTCTGATGCTTAAGCACACACAAAACGGGTGGATTTCCGTATAATTAGTCAATCTTATCACGAGCGACAAATTAAACGGAAATCCACCCGACCGAGCACGCGCCCGCGAGAAATACAGCCGTTTTTCGTCGAGGCTGTGTGTTTTATTTGATTCAGGGAGGCTGATGCCTAAGCCTAAGCCTACGTCTAACCGCAAGCCTAAGCCTGAAATAGAAGCCTGAAGCTTAAGTATGGGACTACCGTATTGTCGGAAATAGAACCCGGGGGGTCTATTTTTTTACTGGGGTCATTTTGGGGGGGGGTTCAATTTATGGGGGGGTCAATTATTGGGGGTCACTGTAGTGGCTGGAGGGATGGGGGGGATTCCCCCCCGCCTAAGGGGTATCTATCTCGAGTCAACCCTTAGGGGGGATTGGGGAAGGGTATCTATCTCGAGCCGACCCCAAAGGGTATCTCGAGTAAGTAGATTTATGCTTTTCTAAGGCAAAAATCGGTGTTTTTCAACCTTGGAACCCCTAAAAATCGCGCTCTCCGCGCGCAAACACCCAAAAATGGTCATTTTAGGCCAATTTTCGGCAAAAATGTCAAAAAGTACTCATTTTTAGGCCAATTTTGCAGTAAAATTGCATGCAAAAAACGGCCTTTTTTCGCCTTTTGACGGACCATAGGGGTATCTTGGGTAGCCTCTTGGGGGTATCTCGAGTAAGTCCGAACCCTTCCCCCCTAGGGTATCTTGGGTCGATTCAGTGTAGTTCCTGGTCCGGCGCGGCGGTTAGTGTACCTACCCCTTTTTTCCGTGCGGCGGTTAGTGTACCTCCCTGGGGGGGGGAAGGGGGGGGGGAAGACCCAAATCCAGGAAAAAGTCACTTTTTGAGGTGAAAAATTTGACCGATTTTTGGCCCTTTTTGGAAAAAATTCTCCATAAAAAGGGTATTTTGGCGAATTTTGACAACATCGACCTGAAAATCACCCATTTTAGGCCTAAAAATGCCCATTTTAGGCCTAAAAATGCCTATTTTGGGCAAAAATTGAGGCGGTTAGTGTACCTGGCGCGGCGGTTAGTGTACTAGTGTACCTTGGTCGCGGCGGTTAGTGTACCTTAGGGGGGGGACCCCCCTCCCCCCCAGGAACTACACTGGGTCGATTGGCCTGCCACCACACTGGGGGGGTTATATTTTTCATTTGGCCCCCGACGAGAAAAATCATTGTCAATAATGCCCATAAAAATGGCTTGTTTTCGGTATTTTCTAACTTCAACAGCGGCAATTATGCTTAAAAAGCTGTATTCTGTTGTGTACGCAAGCTTAAACAACGTTTGACACAACAACACAGCCCTACCATACCACTAATCTGTGGTACGGTGAAGGTTGGGGTGGCCGGGGTGGGGTTCTATTAAATGGGGGGGTCAATTAATGGGGTTCTATTTTTGATTTCGAGCCATTTAGGGGGGTTCAATTAATGGGGAGGGTCAATTAATGGGGGGTTCTATTTCCGACAATACGGTAGGTACACTAACCGCCGCGCCGGACCAGGAACTACACTGCTCCTAAAAATGGCTTATTTTCGGTGTTTCTAACTTTAACAGCGGCAATTATGCTTAAAACGCCGTGTTCTGCTGTGTACGCAAGCTTAAACAACGTTTGACACAACAACACAGCCTTACCATACCACTAATCTACGGTACGGTGAAGGTTGGGGGTGGGGTTCTATTTATGGGGGGTTCTATTTTTGATTTCGAGCCATTTGGGTGGGGTTCAATTAATGGGGGGTTCTATTTCCGACAATACGGTACCGTAAAAACCTAAATACCGTAAAAACCTAAATACAGTCCCCGGAATAGAGCCCCCCCCGTAATACAGCCCCCCCAAAAAGGGGTCAGTGAATTAATAGAGCCCCCCGCCGGAATAGAGCCCCCTAAGTAACATCCCCTACACAGTCGTCGTAGTGTATTAAGGCTTGATAGTGGTGCACAGGCAGGGTAGTACTTGGGGGTGGGGGTCCCCCCAAATTCATCTATCTATCGTCAACACTTTTTGATTTCATCTATCTATCGTCAACACTTAAAGGGCAAATCTACCGTAAAAACCTGATAGAAAGGGGGCTCTATTAACTCACTGACCCCATTTTGGGGGGCTCTATTCCGGGGGCTTCTATTAATTCACTGACCCAAATCTGACAAAAATTGTTCCCAGAAATACCCCTAAAAACCCCAAAAAGGGGGTTTGTAAGGATGTTTTTTTCGCTTGTAATCGCATTTATTCGTGTCTATTCGTCAATAAGAGGCGTATTATGTGCTCTGAACTAACAATAAACGTGCGTAAATGTACTTGTGCACCACTATCAAGCGTTAATACACCCCTGTATAGGGGATGTTACTTAGGGGGCTCTATTCCGGGGGGGGCTCTATTAATTCACTGACCCCTTTTTTGGGGGGGCTGTATTACGGGAGCGGCTCTATTCCGGGGGGGGCTGTATTTAGGTTTTTACGGTATCTATCGTCAACAAATTCTGGGAACAATCATCTATCGTCAACAACAATCGACCCCAAAATGGACATTTTCGACTCAAAATGGCTCAAGATCGGTATTTTTTACCCCAAATTGGCAAAAAATCGCGCGCTATGCGCGGATTTAGTACATCTATGTACATTTTCATTAACATTTAAACATTATTACCTACTTAGTGTACTATGCTGTACCTTGATTTTTGGTTACTCCCCCCACCATCTATCTATCGTCAACAAGTTTGGGTCGACCCCCCATATTTCGGACTTGGGTCATCTATCTATCGTCAACACCCTGACCAAGTACTACACTGTGCACAGGTACATTTATGCACGTTTGTTGTTCGTTCAGAGCACATAATACGCCTCTTATTGACGATTAGACACGAATAAATGCGATTACAAGCGAAAAAACATCCTTTCAAACCTCTTTTTAGGGGATTTTGGGGGTATTTCTGGGAATAATTTTTTCAGGTTCGGGTCAGTGAATTAATAGAGGCCCCCGGAATAGAGCCCCCCGTAATAGAGCCCCCAAAATGGGGTCAGTGAGTTAATAGAGCCCCCTTCTATTTAGGTTTTTACGGTACAGGTACCGTAAAAACCTAAATACAGCCCCCCAAAAAGGGGTCAGTGCAGAGGTCGCAATCGGGCCGGGTTTGGCCGGCCCGGCCCGAGCCCCCAAATCTCCGTCCCGGCCGGGCCCGACACGAACCCCCAAATCTCCTGCCCGGCCCGCCCGAACCTCCAAATCTCCGGCCCGGCCCGATTTTTTGGCTCAGATTTTAACCCAATTTTTGTCATAAGTTTTGCGATTTTTGAATCTATTTTTTTGGTTGAAAATACATTGTTTGCAATGGTGTGGCTGGGGGGGGGGGGTGGGGGTACCCTACCTACCACAAAACCCGAGGGGGGTTGAGTACTTGCAGTGTGGTGGCAGGCCAATCGACCCAAGATACCCTGGGGGGAAGGTTTCGTAGTTACTGGAGAGTACCCCCAGAGGCTACCCAAGATACCCCTATAGTCCGTCAAAAGGCGAAAAAAGGCCGTTTTTTGCATGCAATTTTACTGCAAAATTGGCCTAAAAATGGGTACTTTTTGACATTTTTGCCGAAAATTGGCCTAAACTGACCATTTTTACACTGATTACACTGATCGTCTTCAATTCAAATTTCAGCTAAATGGAGACGGAGAATCCGGAAGAACCGTCGGAAAACGCGGCGGTGAGAGACAATAAATCATGTGAACCCGAAACAACCGCAGATACAAATGACAACTGTATTGCAAATTGTGAAAATGTTGGCGCTGCTATTTCGTCGACAAGTGACGAAAAGCCAGCTGATGTTGGTGACAAGGCGGAACCGGGCTGCTCAAATGTCGCCACAATCAATGGAAGTAACGATGGCGAACTATGTGATTGTGATCAACCTGCTCCGGCTGACAGCGAATATCCAGTCGTTCCAGAGCTTGATGATGGTGATGATTTTGGAGATTTCGAAGATTTCACTTCATTCACGGGTGCATCGGCCGACAATAGTGCGCGTGACGCGAAGACGTTTGAAACGGAGAGTGGTGGTGGTGGTGGATGGGCTGCGTTTGGCAACGACGAAACAGAAAGCGATCCTCAATCGCAACGACGACGACAAGCCTTTGACGATGATTGGGCGGCGGCCGGAGCGTGCACTGAACAACCACCGACTGAAACGTTAACCGCGACTGCTGCTGAACCTGTGGCTTGTTCTGTTGACAGCGTTAGTTGCAGTTTGTTGCATTTTTCTGCTAATCTTCTTGCCTGTTTATCGTCGTTTCAAACTTCAGCCACAAATCGTGCAAAGGAACCGGAAAAGATTTTTGTTTCAGAAATCGTTGTTTTCGATCACTGATCTTTCATCCGATTCTTTCTGTGATACTTTGCTCATTTCGTCAACTGCTGCGACAGCCGACACCGATGAAGAAAATTCTGCACAATCGGTCGGTAGCAAATAATTACAGTCTTCCAAGTTTGCAGTGACACCATTTGTGGTGGAACACACTGGCATAGCTGTTGGAGGGGGTCCACCAGTCGCTCCAAATAGGCGAAAGATCGTGCGTTACGCGCGAAATTAGCGTTTTGGAGTGAATTTTCATCAAAATTTGGACACAAAAAATTTTGTTCCCCCCACCCCTAGCTCGGCCGGTACAGTACGTAGGTTGCTGCCTCACATTCTTGGTGGTACAAGAGGTTGCCCCGCCTGGGTGGCTACACCACTGGTGGAATCCTCCATGTGCATAGTGGGTATTATTGAACCAACGCCACTTTGCCTTGACAATGGATATTCTTTATAATGACAAAAGCATACCGTGCCCCGTCCCTCCCGATCATGTAACTATAAAGAGGGTAGACTGTATTTCCTATTGTTTTGGTTATTTGTGCCTCGTGCAGTTTGATTTTTCTTGTTACGATTCAGTCCGCTGATAATCAGCCACCCGATTTGCTATCTGTGATACGCGAGTTGAGTTGCCGTGGTCGAATGCGGGCGCTCAGCACGAAGCAGCAGGAGATGGAAAGTGCCAATCAAGATGACGTGCATCGCGATGGTGACAATCGGTGAGAAATTCGATTGTTTATCACTTTTAGTTGATTCTCACAAAAATTCGTTAAATTTTATGGAATCGATTAGTTTTTTGGTCAGATTTTAGAATCAAATTTCCTGTGGTTTTGACCGATTTCGAGACAATCAGAAAGTGATCCAACATTCCGGTTTCGACATGCACTTCGAAAACTATTTTGCGCAGACAATAAACCAACTGGGAGACTCGCATAAGGCAGCATTCGACTCCTGCTCGGCCAAAAGAAATGGCACAGCCGTCAGTTTCTTAGTTGATGTTTTCCTTCAGTCCAACATCGGCCGATTTATGGCGTCGACTGCGTTTGATCGATGAGGCCGTCTCATTAACCTTCAGTTGGAATTCAGCGTCGATGTATTTGATGTTGCTGGATTCGCTCGGCATGGACTTGCAACTGGTCGGTAAACCCGAACGTCGACTGCATTTTTGTTTGTTTTGTATTTTGTGTTTATAAACGAAAACTTCTAATAAGGGATGCGTGGTAATCAGAACGGATCTGCCTTGATCTCGAAAACACCGAATTTAAAAATGTTACGTAACGACTGATCCCGACTTGACCTGTTTTGCCGAGGACGGTGCTCCATGTCGTCGTCGTTGTGGTGCGTGTCACGGATGAACAAGTAGCCCCAAAACTTGTCTCTTGCAGGCGCAACTCAATCGATCTTCGCTGCCCGCATTTGCCCCGCATCTGTCCGATGACGTGCTGGTACCGCAACCAGCAGCAGCACCGTCGAGTACCGGTTGCAAGCCCAAATCACAACAGAACGGCACCGCACCGCGCAACAACACGCCAAATAAAACCAACAATAATCCCAAAACACAATCACAACAGTCGAGCGGTGCGAATGCGGATCAGCTCAATTCATTGGCTGTACCGCCGGCTCAGTTTGATTGGACCAATAGTGGACTCAATAATCCACTCACTGGAAAAGGTGCGGTGTTTTGTTGCAAAAACTTGTGGTTAGTTTTTTTTATTTTTGCAACAGAGCTGCTGATGTGTTGTGATTATCTCACTTTGTTGTCCTAAACTTGGATTGATTTGCCTCCATTTCACCTGCCCCAATTCCTCAAAAAATTTGTTGAAGTCCCTTGCAGGCGTAAGCACGGCTTCAAATATGCTCGATCTAGACTTCTTAGCGATGAACGATACATCCAACAAGAACAGTCTGACAGCTGCGTTGCAACGAGATTTGGATGCTCTCGGCCTGACACCAACCTCCACAAATGCTAAATCTGATGCTGGCACGAAGAAGACAGAGAAACCATCTCTGATCACAAAGTGAGTCTGCAAAAATGCTTTGGCAGGTCAGCCCGGCGTTAAAGGGCTCGGGACACAACCGAAGGAAGGGCAGCAGAGCGCAGTGTTATGCATCGTTGGAAAGCACTATGACAGTATATGTCACGCACAAATGTTAAGCTCCTTAGAGATTCGCTCTCTTGGTAGAGCGACTTTTCGTTCCAGAAAAAAGTGAATTTTTTCACAACTTGAAACTACCGGTGCAGAAACCCCAAATGAGTTGAAAGTCAAGGAGCACGTGGATAGGCTTACAACATCTTCTGGATAACTTATCATGAGAACTTCAGTCGGTCAAAGCATTGTTTCACTCGGTGAGGGTGCGAAATGTTCTAAAAATCGGCCACATTTTTCTAAAACACAAATTTGTCTCTAAATTTTGAGGCCGCGCTTTGTGTTGCAGAAATAAAAATGCAGTAGACAAATAGACCATTTTCGAAAGTAGCAGAAAATAAGGTTTTTAAATTTGGAAACACTTAGATAGCGGCGTGACAGACCGAAAAAGACCTAAAAATTGCCACAACTGCATAGTTGCATTCATTGACGGAAATGTGATGTAAATAAGCCACGTATTGCATTGCATTGGAAACCAGAAAGTCAGATAAACGCACAGTCCAACAATCTAGACGAGTTTCAAGACTTCAAACCCCATGGTCCGGCTGCTGCAGCCATGCCAGCCTGAATAAGATATTTGGCTATAAGTCGTTACTGTTAAAGATTATTGCACAGTTGATAGCATCAAACGATGTAGCTTCAACGTAGCTATCGAACGATATATAACATGCCCATATTATCTCTTACTATGGACAAGAAACGGTCAAAATTCCGAAATCGCACACGGTGACGTGACGGTTCATTCCAGAATCGTCAAAAAAGCAATTTTTTAACCTCTGCCCTTAAGTGTAAGAATTTATTGGAGCTAACCATGAGTTAAAAAATTTAAAACCCTTATTTTCTGGTACTTTCGACGATGCTCTATTTCCCCATTGCATTCTTATTTTCGCAGCGCTAAGCGTGACCTCAAAATTTAGGGACAAACTTGTGTTCTCGAAAATAAGGCCGAGTTTTTCGAACGTTTTGCACCCTCACCGTGTGAAGCAATGCTTTGAGCGACTGAAGTTGTGATGGTAAGCTATTCAGCAGCTGTAGTAATCCTATCCACGTGTTAGTTGACCTTCAACTCATTTGAGGTTTCTGCAGCGGTCGTTCCAATTTGTGCAAAAATTCACTTTTTTCTGGAACGAAAAGTCGCTCTACCAAGAGATAGCGAATCTCCAAGGAGCTTAAAATTTTTGCGTGTCATAGGCTGTCGGAATGCTTTCCAACGGTATGTAACAATATGTCCTGCTACCCTTCCTTCGGTTATTTCCCGAGCCCTTTAAAGCTGTGCCCAGATTTGTAAGCAGGTAGTAAATTAACCAGGGCTGTTCAAACAAAATTGGGCTATCAGCAAAGCTCGAAATACCCATCGAACAAAAAAAGACATGTGACACAGTGTGATCCGTTGGATACTAGGGATCGGTATCGGGGGGGGGGTATGCCGATACCCGATAGCCGATACTTCGGAAATGCCGATACCCGATAGTTCATGAAAAAAGCCGATACCCGATACTTCGAAAATAACCCGATACCCGATAGTGCCCAAACTACCAATAAAACACCTCTTTTATGGCAAAACTGAGGTTTTTGGCAAACGTCGCGCGGGAATTTTTTTGAGATGGCTCTTGAGTACTGCGCGCAACAACTTTTTTCATAAAAATCGTGCTCTGTCGTTGTGTCATGCAACGTGAAAATGGCTCCCGCCTACATTTTAAACTTTTTTCCGTTCGCAAAACAATGAATATCTGTAAAGCTGTTTTGAGAACTGGTTTTTAATCGCGAAAAGGGTAATTAATACCCGATACCTTGGAAAAACATGCCGATACCTGATACCCGATAGTTTTTGGGTGCCGACCCGATGCCTTCCGATCCCTATTGGATACCGCTCTGTTATTTTCACCACACATTGCTTTTTTGACTTTTTTAGACCTCCGAAATACGAAGGCCTTGACGAGCTTCTCTCCCCGTCGCGTTCCCAACAACAAGCTACAACGCCTGATGTTTCAAGCGCTGTATATAACCATACCCAGCAACAAGCAGCCACAACGTCGAGTTCAGGCATCCTCAGTGTTTCGGCACTATCGGCCGAGGCAAGGTCACTGCACGATCGATTGCCCAATCTCGAGCACATGCTATCTGCGAATTTGGTTTTTCCCATAAGAAATCAATCGGTCGAAAATGGGCCTGCTGATCAGAGAAACGGTACTGGCCCGGATCAGGGGTAGCGATGTCAATGAAGCGTAGCTCCTCAAACGGAATTGGTTTTGTGCAATGCAAACACAGATTGTTTTAGAAAAATTCTGATGACTAACTAACCTGCAATGATCATTATGAATTGTGGATAATTTTCAAATTTTGTGTTTTCGGAAACTCGCGGTTGTGGGTCGGTTTCTGTGTGTCCGGTTTCATGCCCCAAAGTGATGTTTTTTCTATTTCTGCGCAGATTATCGTATCCGTCTGGCTGTGCGTACGTGCTAAATTGTGACTTTCGCTGTTTTATCTTGACTGTACAACTTGAATGTAAAGCTGCTTCTGTTTCAATTTCAGATGTTATTTTGCGGCAGTTAATCCCGCTTTATACGCGTCCAACTGTAGTCATATCAGTACTATGGTACCTCTGCCACGGATTATATTCATATTTGTCGACAAGAGATGTCTGTACAATATTTTAATTGTGTATGCTGCTGAAATGCCTGTTTATAACAAACAGTTTCAGTTGATTTCAGTTTCGTTTGAGCCAGCTTGGTCTTATGATTCACTTGAGTTATAGTTTTAGGACTGACAATTGTTTCTGTATGATGTGCATGCGAGCAAAGCGTGCTTACATACCTATTTATTGAGCTTTTGTATAAAAGTCTAAAAATTTACAAACAAAGGTTATCGACTGGTTCGAGACGACTGGTTAAGGCGTTGTAACAAACGCGCACAGAATTGCTGTGGTACTGTTATCTTCGTTTTATGACCATCTTATAGTTTAAATTATAACAACTGCTGGTATTGTGTCCTTGTGCTTGCTGGTGTGATTCCCAGCCGTCTCAGCTTGTGGTTAGAATGGCTAAGATAATTTGCGCTTACTTGTCTAACGTAACTGCAAGATGATTGATACAGCCTGTTTTGTGTTTCACATGCTTGTTGAAACTGAATCATTCCTTCAAGTAATATAATCGACCACATCTCTGCCTGCTGCGGTTTGGCATTGAATTCAACGTGTAACACACAGTTTCGGCTGCGCATTTGCACGTGCATTTTCACGTCATGTTATGACATTTTAGTTGTTGTGGTGTATGAGTGAGTGCTGCGTGTAATGTGCATACGGTGGTTTAAAATCAGAAACGTGTGTAATATATTTATTTACATTGACTTTATTCACATTTCACAAATTCATGCAGAGCTGAGAGGGGTTTTAGGTCGTGTCAAAGCCTTTTTGACGTGTGTCCGCCTGTACATTGCGCACGTTTTACTCTACAGGTTTTGTTTGGTGTTCTGTGTGCTCAATTTTTAACAAAAGCCAGCAGGGGTGGGTTTTCGGTTTTTGCACAAAATAAAATAAATATATGTCTGTGTGTGGGAGGCGATATTTGACTGTGCCAAGTCCTGTTCTCGAGCTTCTGTAACGTGCGGCTTGTTTTGCTTACGTAGGTGCGTTGTTATTGGACCAGCCTGAGAAATGTATCGATGTACGCACGTATCGGTCAGAAAGACAGATTACTAACTGTATTTATTTTTTTTAGAATCTGGAACAAAATTTATACCCATTTTTTCAGAAATAATTGTACGCGGTCAAGATGGGCATGGGCACGAGCTCGTTGATGTTGCAGCAGGAGGAGATAGAAGAGATACAGAACGAAACCGGATGTGCGTTTCATTTTGATTATGAGAACAAAGTCAACTTTTCACTTTGAAATGTAATTCAGCCATTAATTTCCTTGTGAATAATATGTTGAGCAGTACATAAGGGCGTCCAACCGTAAATTGGTCAATATGAACGACGCTAAGGGTACATGGTACAGTGAACTTGTGAGTGTGAGGTTATGATGCACAAAACTGGCTACAACAGTGATTTCATACTTTTTACGGTTTATTTAGCATCATTTTGAGTCACTATTGTAATCAGTTCATACTGCAGTGGCCCTGGAGGGAAGACTCATTATGGATTTGAAAATAAAGCGGATTAAACGGAATCCTCGTAATGAGCCTCACCCCCAGGGCCTTTTCCCAGGAACAGGAAGGCTCATTATGCATGTTGTATATATGTTCCGCGTGTATTCAGCCTGAGCCTAAGTTTAAGCCTGAGCCAAGCCTAAGCCTAAATATATGCGTAAACGTGAGCGCAAGCATAAGCCTAAGCTCAAGCCTAAGCCCGTGCCTTGGTTCAGGACCAAGTTCCAGCTGGATTCCGTTTAATCCGTTTTATTTTCAAATCCATAATGAGTCTTCCCCCAGCACGCAAAAATCCGGTTAATCCGTTTTATTGATAATGAGTCTTCCCGGCACGTTAATACCTTGTTCAGAAAAGTGGTGGAGGTTTATAACACCTTCAAATTCGGGGACTGACGATTTGTTCACTATGTGGAGGGATTCACTGTGTGGAGGTTCACTATGTGGCGGTTTGACTGTACTAAGTTTAAAAAATTACTAGCTTCTGAAAAAATGGTACCTACTAATTAGAAAGCTACTAAATTCGGTTCAAAAATCCATGCGGCACAACCTGATGTTTCAGTTTCTCGCAACCAGATCGTCCGTCTCTACAGCCGGTTCATCAATCTGGACAAGCGCGGTCAAGGGTTCTTGGATCGTGACGATTTCCTGAGGATTCCCGAGTTGGCCATAAATCCGTTGGGTGATCGAATTGTCGACTCGTTCTTCACTGAAACGTTCGTTTTGTTTTGAGTTTTTTGTTGTTGTTTTTGCTGGAAGCAAAAGCAGTTTTTTTTGGTTAGTCACGTGAACTTTTGGAATGAAGACAGTCAACCCCCGTTGTAAGAAAGGGCTTGGGACACCCAATTTTGTTGCTGATAACGAATAACTTCCTATAACGGATCGTACCCCACGTAACTAGGAAGCGTTTAATGCAGTGCAAAGACGTTATTTCGAGTAGAAATCCTTGGTTGAAATAATTTTTATTGCAATGGCGTGTTATACAACGAATTTTAAGCTATGTACCCAATTTGGAGCACAATCATTCTGTCACAACACATACATATGTGCATGCCCGTCTGATCTTCCGAACTGAGCTCCTTATAACGGTACGTTTATAACGCAGTGTATTGGGACGGGACACAGAAATTCTGTTCACATCACAGTGACAACTGCAAAGTTTCTTACAGCGGAGGTGTTAGCTATAGACAAAATTCGGGGCAAGAAGAACCGAATTGTTATAACGCGGGATTTCTTATAACGAAATTTCTTACAACGGGTTTGACTGTAATATCTAGAGATTCACTCATTTGCTGATGCCGCTGTTTTTTAACCAGCCTAAAAGTTTTTCAAACTGTTATTCAATAAGTGGCATCAGTAAACCATCGTAATTCAAAAAGAATCACGTGACCTCGATCATCAGGTTTCACATCAATACTGACTGGTCGATTTTCGCATACAATATTTTCTCTGTCAATTTGCAGCAGCGACGAAGACCACATAAATTTCCGTCAGTTCATGCGCGTTTTGGCACGATTTCGACCGATCGATAAGAAAAAGCCGAATCCACTGAACAGTCGCGAATCGAAACTGAAATGTGGGTTGAATTACGGCTCATGTGTTTGTTGGGCAAACGATGAACTTTTTGTTGAAGTTGGAATTTTTTTAGAAGTTTTTTGGCATTGTTTTTCTCATTTACAACAAACTGGATCCGTGTTCAGTTTCTGCTCATCACTTGTATTTCGTCATTTTTGCGTTGCCCAAACATTTTTCCACGCAACTACTGTCCTCATTTCCTCATTTTCGAATATCGTAAAATACTTGCCATTTTCTTTTCAGTTGCATTCAACATGTACGATTTGAACGGCAACGGCAGCATAACACGTGAAGAGTTCGAAGTCATTCTCAATATGATGGTCGGAGCGAACATCACGCCTGAACAGGTATTGGTCTAGATTATTTGCCTGAAAATCAAGGTCAGTACCCGACTCAAACCGGGACCTTTTGATTTCAGTTACAAAGTATTGCTGAACGAACAATCGCTGAAGCCGACGAAGATCACGACGGGTGCATATCATTCGGGGAATTCTGTCAGGTTTGGTTTGCAATTTTCTTGTCGCGAAGTTTGGTCTAAACAGCATTTTCTCTGCCATAATCGTATTCGATCTCAGCTGACCATTGTTGTTCTTGTAGGCCATGGAGAAGACCGATATCGAACAGAAAATGTCCATACGTTTTCTGCATTGATTGCAGCCAACTCAAGGATAGATGTTTTTGGCTCCAGTACTCCTTTACAAGTTCCCGGTAAAAAAATTTGGGAACTTGTACCACGTGCTTGATGTCATGCTTTTCGTATCAGCTTATTGCTTGATAATAATATCTCAACATAAAAAAATCATAAAATTTCTTTTCCAACCGAAATAAATTCGCATAGGTCCACTCTTCAATGGCAAACGTTTAAAATGCAGTAGCTCCGTCGCTGTGATAGTAGTTGTGCAAATTTGCCAATTTGATAGAAAAGGTTCGTTTATTTTTAGAACAGCTCTATAAGACTTGCCTGGAAAGCGTGTTTTGGTAACAACATGTTTTGTAAGCAGGGCTGTCTGTTTGTGCAGTGTACCAACCTGTCATTTTTTTGTATTGGTGCGTAAAACGTGCTCTAACAACTGATGTAAAGTGCTTTATATCTATAATAAATTGCCCATTGGAGTGGGGGTTTTATCAGATGTTTATTACCAATTTTTGTGCGTTTGTTTTGCGCTAGTGTAGCTGCGACTGGTCCCATGCCCATCTCAATACATGCACTTGTAGCAAAATACAGTTCTAATCCAGTTTTGTTTCTTTTTTGCTCAGTTCCATTTTGCTTAATAATTCCACAACGTAACGAAGTTTTATTCAGATCAGGTGTACAGTATAAAAATTTTGGCATCGTTCATTTGCAGAAGGTGAAATTCATATCGGATTCTATGATACAGAAACCAACAACAACAAGGTGATCATTTTCATTTCATGTATCCCTGCACTCTCACACACGCCAGTTGCTCATGTTCTGCGGAGTCTCCGTTTTTGGTCCTCATCTCCAGCTGGTAGACCGTCTGCAAAATAGAAAATTTTGTCTCCGTCCGGGTTCCTATTTATCTTGAAGGCAAAATTCCTCACATTTCCACCGAGTGAGTCCAAGATGACGCTAAATACGCCGAAAGTCAATGTTTGTTTGAATGACCCTCGGCCGGGCTCGACCGGACAGTTCTTGCCCACGTCACAGCCATCCATGTTGGAACTGAAAGATTGTGATCTTAGAATTGCCGTCAGAAAAGTGGGTCTGATTGACAAACTGGTCTAATCGTCTGACTTCCTGAAATTCGGATAACTGTCTGGGAGCAACTGTCACGGTGGTCGAAATTGGTTTCATCAATTTCTTTACGCACGCGATCAATACAAGACCGGACCGATCACCAAATTTGATACCTACGTATATCATACACCACTCAAAAAGTCCAAACTGACGTGATTCCGAGCGTCGGTATTCGTCTCCATTTGCATCTGCCGAATCCGAACATGGACCGACCCCAATAGTACAGTTTGGCATCGACCAATAGCGATCGATACGTTTTGGGACTTTGGTTGGTTGACACAACGTCGGTGACAAAACCCCGTTTCGCCTCGATTGGGTAATGGAGAGTGTTGTTGGTGTCAAGAAGAGTGATGCTGTGCAGGTGGAAGGCGTCTGAAAGTGGGGGAGGGGGCATTTTGATCTGAACAAAAGCTCCGTCTGCGAACAATTTTGAAGCTGTTCGACGTCAGTTTAGGCAGATCTCTAAATATCCTTGCGGTTCGCAAACGTCACATGGCCAAGGTTGATTCGATGTGGTCAGCAGCTTTGTCATTGATATTGATACCAGAGTCAATCCCGGTTCTTCCAAGGTTCATTAGCTCACCAAGTGACATTATCCAACAGCTTTAAGGAAAACACTCCAAGACTGTTACACGCGTTATCATCGCTAAAATGGCCCTTACCTCTTGTGGACAATATTTTTCGCAGCTTTACCAACTTCAGAAATCCAAACTTGCTTTGGCTGATGGCCAACTCAAAGTCAACACAATCAGCCGCCCTACATGAAAGCTAGAATTATACAAGCGGGGTTGATGAAGACAAGTTGTCTTCAACCCCGACACAAGAGTTAACGATCTGAGTTGAGTTGACGACAGGTATACTATAAGCCCTTATTTCATACCGTGAGGTCCAGCGCACGAATACCAGTGCATCGCATGTTCGGTACCATTTGGATATTCAACTTCACATTTTTTGCCCTCAACAATTTTCAGCGTCAAAATTAGCAGCCAAACGATTGCGCAGGGCAGGCAGTTAATCAAATTTAGCGGCATCGTTGTTATTGAATAACTTCAGCAGTCATCTTTAGTCGATCGTACAAGGTTCCGCTTCACTCTGACGTGGTTGCAGAGCATCTCGTTTTATAGGTGCAAAGCTGCTTATCTATTTGGGTCAATCAACAACAAACTATGTTTGATAACAGCGGAAGCGTGATTGATTGTTTACTTTTGCACCCTTTCTGTTTTGAGCGACTTTGTTTTTTGTTGACGCAGTTGGTGCATACACCGGTAAGTGGGCGTGAATGTACAAGGGTGTGATGCGAAATCGGAAATCGATACTTTTGACGGGTCCGCGTGGGTGGCAGTGGCATAATATCGAACCATCCAGCTAGATTTTGTTTAAACTCAGTCATGTTACTGAGCAGAGTTGTTTCCAACTATGATTCACAGAGCGTGTCGGTATTTCCAAAGTGGTCTTTTGGGTGTTGTTTCATTTTTTTAAAGTGCGGTTCCATTTCATTTTTTCAGTTTTTGCAGTTGCATATCAAGAATTAAAAATTTGAGCGTTCGATGTTATGTATGCATCAACAGAATATGTGTGGATTTTATCGTTTTAAATAATACAGAAACCAACAACAGCAACTTATTCTTATTTCAGATACACCTGCACTCTCACGCAGGCCAATTGTTCCCGTTCATATGAGTCGCCGTTTTTGGTCCGCATCTCCAGCTGGTAGACTGTCTGTAAAAACATAGGGTCCTTATTTTAGGCCTCTTCAGTTTGATAAATCAGGCAACATCACGTATGTACATTTCCGCCAACTGAATCCACGATGGAGGTAAATAGACCGAACGTTTGTGCTTGTTTGAATGAACCACGACCGGGCTGCACTGGACAGTTCTTGCCAAGATCACAGCCATCCATGTTCGAACTGAAAGGCTCCGCATGCAAAGTCTTGTAGCGTAATTCTTCTTCGCCAAGATAGATCGGCAAAAACAGTCTACCCATACCCTGTTAATAGTGGCATGGTCGCGTCGTGGTGCCGAGCGGTCAACCGCAGAATAGATACCGAAACATCATTCAAAACATTCATTGGACACGGTTTCGAAAGGTCACTATAAAGAAGGTGCATCCACGCTACATACATATGTCACTAACGTCAGACCAAACGTTGGTATGCTTCTCCATTCACAAGCGCCGAACCCAAATAGTGATCGGCCCCAATACCACAGTTTGGCGTCAACCAATATTGAATCGTATGTTTTGGGACTTCGGTTGGTTGACACCACGTCGGTGACAAAGCCTCGTTTTGCCACGATTGGGTAATGGAGCACGTTGTTGGTGTCGAGCAGGGTGATATTGTGCATATGGAACGCATCTGTTAACATGATAGAAACCACACAATATTGTCTTCTTGTCTTTATGGATATGGTCAGAAAAGACAATGTGCCCAAAAAGTACTGGATTGGAAATTTGCTTAAGATACATGTCTATACATAGGTAAATTAAGTGATATACAGACTGGACTAATACAATAAAAACACTTACGATTATCCTTAACGGCGGCGCGTTCGTCACTATCCAACCAAGAAGCCAGCCAGCCGGTCAGGCAATAAACTATACAACCACGTGTCCAAGTTCCAGAGGCGGACTGCCTCCAAAAGCTTATGTATATTTCACTAAAAGGTAATCGAACCATGCGATTATGCTTCAATACTCCATCCACTTGGAAAATATTGTATATAACGCTCCTATACCCATACAGTATAATACCTTCAGGTCCACCGCAAGAAAACCAGTGCAGAGCGTGATCCGTACCATTTGGATACTCAACTGGGCATTTGCTGCTGTTCACCAAGTTCAGCGTGAAGACTAGCAACCAAGTAATGGAATAAAGAAGAAAAATGGTCCGGTTTGATGACATTGTCGATAAGAGCGATGCGTGAGTCTTCTTCCAATATGTTCTTTGCTGCTTGAACCGCTCGTTTTGTACGAGCAACGTGGCGCTTGTCTTGGACAATTTAACGAAAAAACGTTGCTTGACAACAACATGTGATTCATTGTCTCTGTTTTTGCTACCTTTGGGCCCAGTTTTTTTGTTGACATTGGTGTTGTGCCAATTAATTCACCAGCTTGTGAACAGGAGAACAAGTGATGAAATAATTCAATTTGCGGCTTTTACTGGTCCTTCGTGGGCAAGAGTGAAAGTAATCGAAACACAGCTATAACTGAACAGTTATTGTGTTCATGTCACAATTGATCATGGAAGAATACCGAGCAAAGAATAGCACAGCCAAGGAAATGAGCAGAATGTCATTAAATGAAGGTGATTTGTGAAAACAAGAATGATCTTGTGAAGACGAATGAATTTTGAAGACACATGAAGTTCAACAAAAAATACCGTTAAACAGCCACCCAGTGTACGGTAACCGTATCAGACAGTAGTTGCCTGTGGGTTAAAGGAACGTGCTGTTTTGCCGTGACTCGATTTTCGGTTACTGGAGAGCCGCTGCTTATGCGTGACCTGAAACAAATTCTAGACTTGAGTGATTTTGCACGTGAAGACAGGAAACATTTGATATGTACCTGGTATTAGTTGATGATGTTTCAATGGGCGACAGCAGGAGCGGTGAGGCGTTAATGTTGGAACTTTCGTATTCGGAGCCAGATGCAAGTGTCTCATCACACTCATCGTCTTGCTCCAACAGGCAAACTTTCTGTAAAATATGTATTTTCGACATGACAAACTCAAGAAGAGAGTTTCTTGTTTCTTGACCAACCTGATTGGATTCCTTGTATCCTCGCTTTAATTCCGTCACAATGAAGGAAGCTAACTTTGACATTGAGTCTTTCTGCCGCTTGTCAGTCAACTCCAGGAAGGATTCCATAAAATCTGTGTCAGAGAGGGGGGTTAAAATTGTTCCATATAAAAAATCATTTGAACATAATTTCCCATCCGGATATCGATCCCACCCTTCCCACCACCTCAGCACTGCACGCGTCTACCCACTGCGCTACGCGCGTGCACTAACCAGTGATCATATTCCAATCACCGCATTCCAGCACCACGCCAGCCTTTGCGTGCATCGCACCAATGTGTCGTGTCGCAATACGTATACGACACATGTCAACGCGCACGTCGCACAAGTCGAACATTAGCTCGCCTGAATCATAAAGGAAAGTTCAGGGGGTTTACATACAAGTAATGCCCGCTATAATGTGAATTGTGCGGCTTGTTTTTGCTTGCCCGTCTTGATCTGTTTTCACAGATTGGTGGTGAACCAGGTCATCGTCAGTGCCGCGTGATCCTGCCTGAGCTGGTTTTATGCTCGCGTGAAAGATCACTGCTTGTGCGAACGCACAAAGGATCATAGGTACAGCTGGGTGAGGCGGACACACAAGATTGTGCCCCCGACACTGAAGTCACACTTGCTTCCGATGGCCCTCGAAATCAGGCTAATTGATGTGTGGTTAACTCAGATGGTCAACTGCGGTCTTCAACTCAAGCAGCTTGAGTGAGCGCGAGAAATAATACATGACGTTAGGCGTGAATTTACGGCAATCTGGGTTGACGAGTTGAATTAAAGCCCGAAATGAAAGCAAGATTGTAATTCTACAGTTAACCAGTGTAAATTCCATACCAACCCTGGTCACACCTACCCAATCTCTGCGTGATTCGTCCCCCATTCGATGCCAACTTCACACTTTTCCACAGTTCATCAGTTGTGTTTGCGTTGTACAGCCGTTGTCCAATCTCCGGTCTGGCTGTGCACAAATGGATCAACAGCTGACGACCAAACTCCTTCTTTTGCTCTCGAGTTAGTAAACACCATCTGGGAGAACGGGAATGCTTGGGAAGTTTGTTTGTCTCAAAAGTCGATTATTGATTGCTTGATTATCTTGCAGCTGGGATGACACAATGGTTTCGACAAACGTAACACTTACACAAGCATACGATGGTCGAAACAATGTCATTTGGAATTTTTCAGGAACTTCAAAAAGCGTAAACTCACTTGTCATAAAGCGTTAAAGCATCATTTCGGCTGATGATTCGATTGGCGCTCAACAAGGGAGAGGAAGGAATCTGGGATATGTCTCATGGATTAATTGGACTGTTGATCTGGTCTTATGAAAACATGCATTTCAAACTGAGATGGTCACCTGAAGCGAGCCGGTTTCATTGTTTGTGATCAGAACAGTTGACGAGCTCTTTTTGCGCACGAGCACATGCATGCGTGTGCCTACCGCTGGCAGGTGTGTGATTTGGTCACGACCTGCTGCCGCTACCTACAGGAATCAATTGTATGATAATGGTTGCTTGGGTTCGTTTAGATTTCTAGCACTCACATCTTCACACAAATATCCGTTCTTCAACTCGGTGACAATAAACGCAGCCATACTTCGCATGGCGTCTCGTTGTCCTGAACTTCTGAAAAAATAAATTTTGAATCCTGAAATTGACGAAAACCACAATGTGCCGTAACCGGCTGACTGACCTGAGATCCATGAACGTCACCATTTGCCTCACAAACATCTGCCAGTCAGGCGTTTCCAGTCTAACACCCAACCGTTTGTGCACCGCACCGATTTCACGTAGCAGCACGCGTGTTTGCTCCAAGTTTGAACGTCGCGTGCTCAATTTGAACAGCATGTCACCTATGTACATAGAGTGTGTGAGAAATTACTTAAAGGGTCTCCGCCATATATATTCGACCAAAACCAATCTCAATGAAACATGGCACGGCGACTGGGTTTGGTCCAAAACACTCACGGTCAAGAAAATTTTTTCCCATATCAACTCCCTATCGGAGCCCGAAGGGCTGAAAGGTAAAAAATTTTGACGCTACCATCGCACCTTCAAATTAAAATACCGATCTGTTTCGCATGTTCTTAGTGTGCCTTTTGATCACAAGTGTTTCATAAACGCCTTGGCTCCAATTTAAGATCACATTAACTTTTTTGGCACTACCACAGCTCGCGCTACTTTGCCAAAACCGCGGAAATTTTCGAAAAAAAGTTTCCGCTGTATTTTTGGGCCGCATAGACAGCACGCAGAGCTTTACTATATAGCAGTAAAAACGGTCATTTACCACGCTATTCAAGCGATCAAAGACCAATTTCCCATCGCTAATAAGTTTAGACAAAAGTTCGCTCAACTGTAGTGAGCCTGAAATTTTTGGCCCTTTTCTAGCAGGGTTGAAAAAAAATTTTAAATAACGAGCTTTTTTGCCGAAAATTTTTTTATTAGAAAGAGTGTTGCAAACGACGTTTCAGGATAAATGAAATCGATACAACATATTTTTCAAAAATTGAAAAATTTTCGCCCGAAACCCAACTTGTGTGGTGACACCCGGTAGTATTGTGCAGATTCTGTGGTCTCCGACCAGTCTGAGGTTGATGTTGACCAACGATGTTACTCTAATGTATTGTAGCATGCGGTACAACGTATTTTAATGCATCTATTGCCGTATATATGTGATATACGACCATCAAAATATCGGTTACAGCCCAAATCTTGCGTGTCAGATCGACTTTGCACGCCCGGTTTTGCACCAGACCTGCATAGTAGCATGTAGTAGTACATTATCGGTGCCACATCACTATAAAAGACCAGCCCCGCGCATCCCTGTACGGATTTGGCGACAATACAGGGCGTCGCAGGCGCAATTTTGGAAAAATTGTCCCGTAAACAGCTAATAAGTGCCAATTCTTTTGCCTCGAAAAAGGCCATTTTTGGACATTTTACGCTTGCAAGCAGCAGACGCGCGTTTCTAAACGAAAGGGCCAATTTGACAGTCTGCTGTGCAAGTGTAAATTATTTGTTTGCAATTTGGTTCATTTAAGCTGGTTGCACAACCGTTTTTAAACGATATGTACGAATTTCGTAACCGTTCATGGAGCCGTTTTGATTTCGTGCTGCGATCAGTTAGTGACGTCAAAATTTTTGGCACGGCAGTCAATAAATGTTCAATTTCTCAACAGCCTTGCGGCGAAATGTTAGGTAACTTACAAATATTCCTTCAAAACGTTTGTGCAACCAGCTCAAACGAACCAGATTGCAAACAAACGATTTGCGCTTGCACAACAAACTGTTAATGTTGACCTTTCATTTAGAAATGCGCGTCTGCTGCTTGCTCAGCGTGCAATGTTTAAAGCTTACGCCGAGCTTACACTGAACTTTCTCACACCGAGCTTTCGACCTTTACACCCAACTGACCTTTACACCGTTTCGAAAGTGCCACCCTGGACAAGTATCGTTGAAATAGCAGTGACTTCAAATTTTCCGCTCGCGCAATGAAGGGAATTAACCATAATGTCGCTTAGCATTACCATGCTAGCTCCGATTTACTGCCTTTAATGGCACGGACGTACTAATGAACTGGGTGATCCGCCCGCCGTTCGCTGCCAGCACGACACTTGACTCCAGCTCATCCAGGCTGCTTGCGTTGTACAGTTGTTTACCTGAAATATCACTTGGTTTTAATTTATCATGAAATGTTTGTTTTAAAACAATCTCAAATTGGAACAGTATCGAAGTCGACTTTCCCACGCACCAAGTTCCGGTCGTCTTGTGCAGACTAAGATCAGCAGTTTTCGGCCGAAATCATTGTTTGACGCTTGTGACAGCCAGATTTGGTAGATTTCGCGATTGAACCCTGTGCTGCTTCTCATCTTGCGCATTCTGGGCGTGGACTAAATCGGAATTTAAATATAAACAAACAAAATAAAGAGAAATTCAGCTTCATGTACGGCTATACAGTATTATACCATAGGCAAGATGTTGGTGCTGAATCCGCGACTGCTTTGATTGGCGGTGGATTCTCCGTTCATATTTGGTGTGTGTGACACAAATAGCAGCCAATTGGTGGCACTGTTGATTGCCAACGATAAGACGCGTATTTTCTCTTCAAAACATTTATATTGCTGGTATTATTTTATTGCTATTATTTTAATGTGATTATGGAACCTGTTGTATTTGCCCAATCACTGATCGACTGTGACTCAGCAAACCGATCAAACAGCATCACTAAGCCGCATGCGAGCAGTTTCAAATTCAACATCTAAATGAAACAGGTTTTTGTCCATTTTCATGAAAATATAAGAAGGTGTGGACACCAACCACTAATGATAGCATGGCGCGCGTCGGTACACTTCGTCGCCGCACCGACCCGGTGGTGCCGGACTCGACCCGAACCCGAAGTGCGGCAAACACGGTGCACACAGACAGGCAGATGGCGATTACAGCTGGGGTGGGAGAATAGAAGATGAGAAACATTGATTGGTCTACGACCGAGACTGCAGTCGTCGAATTGACACTTGGTTCGATCACATTGGTGACAGCAGTGGAGTCTGAAGTGTAAAAATTTGGATCATATTGAGTCAATCAATGAATGAGCTGGCGATCAGTGTGTCCATGAGATCTGCTACCGTGTTGTCGAATGCTGCATGGTGTTAATTGTGACCCGAAGTGCCGGGGTCAGCTCAGGTCACTCACTACACGCAGGGTAAGTTGTAATCATGACATAATACATACCTGTACCATCTTTCTGCAATGACCAACCGGTCATTTGCATAAAGAGTGGATTTGAGCCGGGGCCCAGTTCGATGTACTGATGCGTGTCACTCATCACACCGGCGAACAAACAGCCGAGCACTGCTATCGTACTGAATAGAAGGTAGACCGGCACCAGGCCCACATTGTGTCGGCACTCTAGTGGTCGGTACACCATTAGGAATCTGGAAATGATTGGGTAATGACATTCGTTAAATTGAATTCACCTGCGTGTAATCAATACCCTCTGCAGCATGTGTTTGCGAATCCCTCTATGTATGGGGTGACCAAATCTCCCCAAGTGCCATTGCGGTGTGATCACAAATACTCTTTATGGTAAACGAAATGGCGGGTGCCGAGATCAATTCACAAAACGAGGACGGACTGGGTAACCTTTCGATAGTGAGCATGAGCGTCTGCCACAACATGCCGAACAGCACAGCGTTGTGCGATATGCGAATCACTTTGACCACATTTAACTGACGAGCGCTCTCTTGCTCGATTGAATCCGATGTGGAGTGCCAGTCGAGCAGACACAAGTTGGTCAGCATGAGTACGTCCCACAATGTGATGAATCTGGAAATTCACTGCACGACGTGCGGCTGATGTTACATACGTATGTACATGAATTTTAGATATCCAATAACAGCACGAACACGGTTGGCAAAGGTACTTTTGTGCCACATCACTGCCACTTTGGTTTGGCATTAGAATGTTATCCGTGAAACATCAGCAAGCGGAGGCATTTCATGTCACGCGCGCAGCATTCTAAGCCATAGCTACGCGGTACCTAAGTGGACGATCCTTGATCGAAACATTACTTGTGCTCACACCAACCTGACGTGCCACACAAATCTGTGCTTGGTCCGCGACAGATGCTGATTTCGACAGAACGTTGGTTGCACGCGTAAACGCAACAGCAACAGAATGCAGCCGAACCACCCGAATGCGGTCAGAAGCAAAACGGCCAACATATCGAACAAAAAAATGAAAATGAATCTATTTGATGTCAATTATTGTTTTCACAGTGGCCAATCGATGTGAAACCTGCGTGTTGATTAAACGACATTGAAGGGACCATCGAGGATACAGAAAAAATGTTGTTTTTGGGAAAACAACTGTTTTGGCTGTACTGTATACTGTAACTTTGCACTGGTTTGCTTGTGGTTGTGGTGCACTTGCACAAAGCCAGTAAAATCAAAGGGCGTGGTATGCTTGTGGCATAACATAACGCGTTGATCACTGACGTCTGATCCTTTGTTTTGTGGCAAGCAAGCACCGTCTTACCAAATGATTCCTCAAACCAAGAAAACGTTGGGCACAGCCTGAGGGCAAGTTGCAGGTGCAGACTAATTGTGACGTGCTAAAGACTGGGCTGATGACAATACTGTAGGTCTTGAAGCTGAGCCATCGTGTGTTTTCGTCGCTATTTCTTGGCTAACGCAGTAACGCACAATCTAAAAGACACGGGCTCACGTTGGGTATTTTGGCGCCACGGTGCATGCACCTGTTGCTGACGCGTACAGTAGGTTAGGACGAATTCACAATGCGGTGGATTAGTGGGCCTGCTTTCTATGCACGCTGCTTTTGCATTCACAAGGAAATTTGGAGAACCGGATTAGCGGGTCTGCTCATCCGCGCCCGCTAATCCGCTGACCCTCTAATCTGCTGATCCGCAAAACGCATTTGTCTTCATTGACTGTGCGCGCAGCTTGACTTTTCATTTACGAAGGTAATCACTTCATTCATTTCACTCAGTTCTGTGATTTCGGAATAGTTTTCTTTAAAAGATAGTTTTCAACACATTAATCAAGAGATGGATGTTAAAAAGAGCTGCTTACCAAGGAACAAAATGGAATAAAAATACTTCCAATAAACGCCGCATGTTGAATTACCCGCGCGCAAACTTACTTTGTACTCTCGTACCATTTTCAAAGCAAAATAAACATTTCTGAAGACGCGCCCACTGCCCTAATCCGCAAACAATAGAACCGGTTCCAAAAATCGTAAAAAGCGGAATCGCGTGCACGCTAATCAGCTAGCCCGCTAATCCGCTTTGCATTGTGAAGCGCACGCATTTAGCGGATTAGCGGGTTAGCGGGTGTGAGAACCGGCTGACCCGCTAATCCGCTTTTTGCATTATGAATGTGGCCTTTAATCATTCAATCAGAAAACGCTCAGCTCCGTTATGTAAAACCACTTCAAAATAGAGCAAGAAAAATTTAATAAAGCGATAAATACTTTAACAAATCATTATCTGACGTAGAAAACAAATCCTCAGGCCTTGGGTTCATAGTGTACATACATTAGGTCCAGTTAACCTCGCCCCCCCCAAACTTTCAAAAACGACAACCCCGCCCCGAAAAAGCCCCCCCCTGCCCTCCCAGCGAAAAAAAGACACCCAAACCCAACTGCCGCAATGCACAATAGCTGTTGAAACGTCCGCATTGTTGAATAAAAAAATAAAAGGTTTCAAAAACCTGGCCATTTTTTGTTAGGATTTTCTACTCGTATAATTTTAAGCATCTGTGGTGAATGAAATAAGTTGTCAATTACAAATAAAAATCCTCTAATTATCAAGTTTTTTGTTTGTGCTCCCCAGTTTTCAAAACCCTACACAGCTCACACAATGTTTACCACAACATGCGCAAGGCAGCCATTCCACAGCGCACACCCAACGACAACACACAGCCGGCACAGCGACAACACAGTAATGTTTCAGCTGGCAAGCTTTGTTGTGTGTGTGCGCTGTGGAATGGATGCCTTGCGCATGTTGTGGTAAACATTGTGTGAGCTGTGTAGGTTTTTGAAAACTGGGGAGCACAAACAAAAAACTTGATAATTAGAGGACTTTTATTTGTAATTGACAACTTATTTCATTCACCACAGATGCTTAAAATTATACGAGTAGAAAATCCTAACAAAAAATGGCCAGGTTTTTGAAACCTTTTATTTTTTTATTCAACAATGCGGACGTTTCAACAGCTATTGTGCATTGCGGTTTTCGGCACACTGTTGGAGGTTGCTGTCACTCTAGTGTCAAACTTTGAAACAGCCTATTCGTGTCACAGCAGCGTTTCAATTTTTTTCGGTTTTTTTCACGAGGGGCAAACTTCAACGTGGCCGTGAAACATCAGGAAGCAACCAATCGGCTCACCAGATTAGGGTCGAGTAACACGATGTCCAAACTTTGTTTATATATACTACCCCCCAAGATCAAGCGCGGTCGAAGGGTTGTTAACCAGCACCTTTAAAGGGTCTCCGCCATATATATGCGACCGAAACCAATCTCAACGGGACTTGGCACCGTAAGTGGGCTTGGTCTAAAACACTCACGGCTAAGAAAATTTTTGCCCATATCAGCTCCCTGTCTGAGCCAGGAGGGCAGAAAGGTAAAAAATTTTGACCCTACCTCAGCACATTGAAATTAAAATATTGCTATGCTTGGCATGTTCTCAGTGTGCAGTGTGGTCACAAATCTTTCATAAACGCCTTGGCACTAATTTAGAACCACATTCACTTTTTTGGCACTACCACAGCGCACGCTATTTTGCCAAAACCACATAAATTTTCGAAAAAAATTTTCCGTTGTATTTTTGGGTCACATAGAAAGCACACAGAGTTTTTATATAAAGCAGGCAAAAAAGCACGTATATCATGCTATTCCAGCGATCAATGACCAATATTCTACCGCTGATAAGCTTCGATAAAAGCTCGCTCAACTGTGGTGAGCGTCAACTTTTTTGCCTTTTTCTGGGGACCCCAAGCACATTTCTATCTCATATCTTCCTATTTTAACAACAGTGTACCGAGGTGATACATATATGGCATGCCAGATAGCAAAAGCATTATTGTTGTTAATCATGTGCAAATCTAGGTTGGTCCATCTGCATCCTTGGAGGTACGAGCAAGAAATGAACTTTACACAAAATTCACAATTTCAACAAATTTTCGCTTTCGTCATATTTTTATAGCCTACTTACAGTTGTGGCGGAACTGTGCATTTACTGTCTGATGAAGCCCCAATGTTGTTGTTGTTTGTTGATTAAAATTCAAAATTCTAGTTCTAACGTATCTTGAGAAAAATCGTGTTAATTGAAGGCACCGCACACCCTGGTCCGGATTAGCCCGGTTGTTGTTCCAAGTCCAACGCATGGACCTCAATTAACACGATTTTTCTCAAGATACGTTTGAGCTATAATTTTGAATTTTGATCGATAAACAACGATAACGTTGGGGCTTCATCGGACAGTAAATGCCATAATTCCGTCACACCTGTAAGTAGGCTAAAAATATGACGAAAGCGAAAATTTGCTGAAAGTGTGAATTTTGTGTAAAATTCGTCAATTGCTCGTACCTCCAAGGATGCAGATGGACCAACCTAGATTTGCACATGGTTAACAGCAATTATGTTTTTACTATCTGGCGTGCCATATATCACCTCGGTACACTGTTGTTAAAAAGGAAGATATGAGATAGAAGTGTGCTTGGGGTCCCCAGAAAAAGGCAAAAAAGTTGACGCTCACCACAGTTGAGCGAGCTTTTATCGAAACTTAACAGCGGTGGAATATTGGTCATTGATCGCTTGAATAGCATGATATACGGGCTTTTTTGCCTGCTTTATATAAAACATCTGTGTGCTTTCTATGTGGCCCGCCAAAAATGCAACGGAAAATTTTTTTCGAAAGTTTATGTGGTTTTGGTAACATAGCGCGAGCTGTGGTAGTGCCAAAAAAGTGAATGTGGTTCTAAATTAGTGCCAAGGCGTTTATGAAAGATTTGTGACCAAACTGCCCACTGAGAACATGCCAAACATATCGATATTTTAATTTCAAGGTGCTGAGGTAGGGTCAAAATTTTTACCTTTCCGCCCTCCTGGCTCAGACAGGGAGCTGATATGGGCAAAAATTTTCTTGGCCGTGAGTGTTTTGGACCAAGCCCACTAAAGGTGAAGTTATACTTGTCCTCATGTGACATTTTGTCCGCATGGACAAATCTTTGTTCTGGCCGTAGTTTGTCAGTTGTTGAAACTTCAGCTTTGACCAGCATACCAGTTGTTCCCCCAGACCTGCTGAACGAATGTTACGATTTTCTGAGCCATTGCTTCAACCAATTGGAAAATATAATCAATACAAAGTTTTGTCCATGCGGACAAAATGTCCACATGAGGACAAGTATTACTCCACCTTTACGGTGCCAAGTCCCATTGAGATTGGTTTCGGTCGCATATATACAGTATGGCGGAGACTCTTTAAGTCCGAATAATCAAAATGGAGTGAGAAAAGTCTCATGAACAGAGTCATAATGCAGTAAACCGTGATACAGACACAAGGAACTGGTCTACGTATAGTATATTTGACAACAGAAATCATGACTACCCGAATTCACAAGGGATATCACACCATGTGATCACCCATTTGGTATTGCCATTACATATGCATAACGTAGTGCAAAAAATAAGCACTCGCGGGACACCGCACACTAAGTTGGTAAACTTGATGATCGGATTTGTCTAACAAGAATGTTTCGCGATACAATCGTTATCAGTTTCAAACTTGGTGATGTCGGTTGGTAGCATAATTTTTTTGAATGTTATGTATGCAATGTGTGCATACTGTACATACTGTATGTATTTCGCGATTTACGAAGGTTTGCGGCAACTGTCCGTAATCCTCGAAATATATGTATGTGTAACAATCGGGGCATGCGCGGTAGCGGATACGGATAAATGCAGCCCTGGGGTTTTGAAAAATGAAAAGCACAGGATCCGAAGATAACAATAAGAGGGTTTTTATTTGTAATTGAAAACTTATTTTACTCACCACAGATGCCTAAAATTTCACGAATACATTTTGTGACAAAAAATGGTCAGGTTTCTGAAACGTTTTATTTTCTTATTCAGCAATGCGAACGTTTAGAAAACTATCATGGCTTTTGTCGCAATGTTGGAAGTTGCTGTCAAGTAAATATTAAACATTAAACATTGAAACATTAAACATTGACTAGGCCACAAGAGCATCTCAATTTTTTTTAGTTTTCACAAGGGGCAAACTTCAACGTGGCCGTGAAACATCATGAAGCAATCGATGCCAAGTTAGGGTCCAGTCACACGAAGTCCCACCTTTGTTCATGTGTCTTGCCCCAAGATCAAACGCGGTCGACGGGTTCTTGACCAGCAGCTTTGACAGCATAAACAACTAATCAGAAATCTTTAATCTAAATGAGACAGACTGTCGTTCGGGTGCAATTCTAGGTTGAAAGTTGAAGTCGCGTGCACGCGCGTGCGAAACAGTGCAAGGTATAGGCAAAAGTCGAAGTACTGTAACTTCGCGTGCACGCTCGTGCACGCGACTTCAACTTTCAGCCTAGAATTGCACCCGGTACTGTATGCATGCGCACAGTGTTGACGTATTCAAGCAGTGCCTTGCCATCAGCGGCCGATTTTGGCATCCCCTGGCGAGCGTGTATAGGGTACTGTGCACGAGTATTCGAACCCCAAAATGGGCGGAGTATCCGGTTGTCGAATAACTTGTTCCTATCCGATACTGCACCTGATTGCGATACCGGCGCGGTCTCCGAAAAGCGCAGTATCCGAACATTTGTTCCTATCAGAAATAACTCGTATGTGGGCTTTCTTGTGTGGAAAATCAATGCTTTTTGGATTGATCTTTTGGATAACTTTTACTTCAAATGCTGTCGCGGGTGCATTTCGGAAACGTTTCCGAATGGACTCCGGCTAGCTCTATTCGGAGGTTGGGGCTCAATGTGGAAAACTCCGTTGGTTTTTCGTATGGTGCACACTCCATATAAAAATTGATAATAATGGCGTCACCTATACCCTGTAATTGTACCTACATGACTTCCCCAAGTCCCCAAGGCTTCAATTCATTTAATTGCATTAAAAATGAATATCGACAGCAACTGGTTCACGCAATGCTACAGTTTGCACATCGACCTTTAATTTAGTGAGAGCAAAGAAATTCGCTGAATCATGCTTCGGTAATTAAAACTTCAGGGCATTGAAAATTCGGTTCGTTAATCAAAAGTACCAGGTTGTGCAATATAAATGGCGCATAGTGACTGACTACTTTAATTATGTACATATACAAACCTTCAGCCATGAACGTGCCAATGCTCTAGCCAACCCTGAGTGTTTGTGTTAGCCAAAAATTGCTCTCCGAAAAACTTTATAGATTAATTACATACATAGGTATAATGAATGAATGGGTACCCTTTGCTCTGCCTGCACGAGATGACAACCTTTGCCCACACCTTTACAGAAATTAAATCAAACATGATTTTCTGTGCAAACGTTTGGGAATGCAATGGTTTGTTTTCACATACTGACATGTCTTTTCAAGAAGCGGAATGAATAATCCTCACAGAGATGTAACCGTTATGAAGCCACAGACGGCCACGGCCCACAGACAGACATTATGTATGTAATTGATCAAAGCGTTAGTAGGAGACCTCATAGAAAACCACAAAATTTGCATGTCATTTTTGCTCTCATATCAGACAACCGTTGGGTGATATTTTCGAAATGGTGTAGGTCGGTGGAAAGCTCAGTGTGAGAAAGTTCGGCGTAAGCTATTTCCACATTTTATGTATTTCTTATGGGACTATTCCGTGACAGTTTACCAGCGTAAAACTTTATCGGGGTTCTGAGAACAACGTAATACATACAGTGTGTGATGGTTGAATGTCCAAAACCATACGTTTTAAAAAATAAACGTTGTTGGTCCGCAGCGTTCTCGAACAACGACATTGACGCATGATGGTGGGTGGAGTACGATTTTTAACATACGGTAGATATAACCGTAAAAAGGAAGCCTTCTCTTCAGTTCATTAAAGGAAACAGTGTCCTTTTCACGAAAGGGCTCTTGTTTCGGGGCGGAAAACGAAACCATTCATATCGAATACATACATATGTACCTTTATGGTTACAAATTAACATTCCATCGTAATTTCTTTCTCCGGCTAAAACTTGGTTTCAAATTTACACATATATGTACTCTGGCAATTCTTTTGGGAGAAACTTTTCAAACGCGTTGCCTGATCCGTGAAGCGCGTTATGCGTGCACTGGCTACAGAAGTCACGTGACCGCTATAGCCAGTGCACGCATCATGCGCTTTATGGATCAGACAACGCGGTTGAAAAGTTTCTCCCAAAACAATTGTCAGAGTATAATTAACAGTCAACTCTCGTTGTAACGAATGGCTTGGGATTGGGACACGCCCTTGTTCGTTAGAACGAATTCTATTATACATATTTATATATTTAATTATAGTATATATATATAATCGCAAATGTAAAAGTTCATAATAATCTTGAAAACACAGGGATATGTCCCATATGCTCAGCTCACGTTCTTGACGATAAATGGTATATTTTTATTTTCTGATTACCAAGAGTGTCAGATGTCATGCCTGGCGTAATTGAGCCAAATGTTACACATCAGTATGGGCTCGTGTATACTGTACTTCTAATTGAAATGCGATGTGATGAGCAGTTTGGCCTGTGGTGGTGGAAATAATGCTCGAAATTGATTCGCTTCGGTCATTGTTGTGCGTGCAGCTGCTTGCTCAATTAGAACAAGCCGTGGGCCGGTATGCACTTTGCTGGCATGGTCGGATCGGTGGTGGTCGTGGTCGGGGTGAAAACTGGATGGGCCATCGTGCGATTATCTTGTTCCTGTGATTTTGTCGACCGTAACAGGTCACAGGGGAGCAACGTTCAAGCTGGACAAAGTCACAGAAACAACATAATCACAAGAGATGGCCCAATCCATCTTCATCTCCGACCACGCCCGACCATGCGAGCAAAGTACATACCGGCCTTAGCCTTGGCCCATTCCCTCTGAATATGAACCGCGTGACACATAGCGCGTGGACTTATGCGCATCAATGGTGCGAGACCGAAATGCATCTACTGGAAAGAATGGTTTTGAAACGCTCTTCATCAGGCCATGGGTAGGTTTCATGATTGGTGAAACATCAACGGTATACGCACCGTATCGATGCGTCACAACAGTGATTTTCCTGGCAAGGGCTACGATTTTGTTTCGCTCATTCATACTTACAAGTTCCATTCTAATGTTCTTAAAAGTCTTGCAAGAATGAAGTACTGTGTTCTGCAGCAACCGAAGCCAGAACACCTATACTGTACGTATGTACAATATATGTAGTAGATCCCAATGCCGTGTGCCTGGATGTGCCTAGTGCCACAATGCCTAATTTTCTATAACTGATTGTGAACTATTTTACATTACATACATATATGTGACTGCATGGCGACACACGCTTGACTGAGTCAACCATAAAGCCCACAACAAAGAAGTCGGCCAACGAGGCCAAAAACAAAACAATACAACTACATATAGTTATACATAATACACTCATGACGAACAAAACAACAATATTGAAATGAATAAGGATTACGTGGCTTAGCAAGAAAGGCACAAACAACATCAAGGGCCCGCATGCACTTTGCTGGCATTCGGGTTGGAATTGGTCGGCGTTGGCATCAGAATGTCATCCTCCAAAACACCTATTCGTGAAACCTCAGTCAGCTGGCCACTAATGTCCATGCACGACACGCGCCTGTGCGGCCAGTGTGCAGCTGCTTCACAATAGTGTGTAATGAGCAAAGTAATTTCATGTCAAGTCCAAGTCAAATCCGCTGGCTAACCTGGTCCGGGATGCGATCGCTATAATAGAAAACTTCACATGTGTCATGACGTTTATGCATAATAGTGTTGCATACGGTCAGACCATAGGTAAGGCGAGAGTTTGGAGCAGTGGGAAGCGAGAGGTGCCAGCAGTGCCACAGGTGGTGGGTAGAGGTTCAGTGGGGTGAACTAGTGTACTTCAATTCGGGGCACACACTGGAAAGTGAGTCCAAAAACTTATACACGTGCCTTCTTCGGCTCGGGCTTAAAACGCCACATCGCAGGATTTTCGCGCCGGTTTCACATAAAATGTCAAAAAAAATTGTGCGTCACATATACGCCATTATTAGGTCGCTCAATATGGATGCGCGAACAAGTTGCAGCTTTTGGTCCTTTAATCAGAGTGACAGGTGGAATATAATTAGGGAACGCCTGGACGTGAACGTGCTGCAGCTCCAGATGTGAACATGATGCAGCTGTGGATGCGAACAACCTGCAACCAGACAACAACTGGTGGTTATACCGTAACACAACAAACACATCAGCACATGAGTATAAACAGACAAATAAGACAAATAAGACAATATGTTGATGCTTCACTATTCTCTTTAGCAGCACTACAGGGCAATCCACAACGATGGTGGCGGTCAAATGGACGGGCGCGAATTCACAACGTATCTGTCACGTTGTGCGTACTTACTGGGTCAAAATAACAAATAAGGCGATTATACATATGTTTGATATTATTATTCAGATGTTCTATACATAGCAATCATTTGATAAAGATTTCTATTCAGCTGGTGCAAGGTGCATAAGCTGTGTGTTTACATGTTTTCACATGCAGGATGCTTTACATATTGTACACTTACATGTGTGATTTGTGTTATCTTTCATTTTATAGGCGGTGCGGGCTGCAGCGCGTACCCGGCTCCCTCAATATGGTGATCGAGCATGCAGAAACCCCATATGTAACCCAAAGCCTGGTCATGAGCGAAAGACACGTCAGAGCGAGCCGAGTGAACATGCGTGTAGTGTATGTTTTCCAAAGTCTTACGCACATCGATGATTTTGTCGTGTAAAAGTTTATTATTGTTGTCACATTTGCTTGTTTGTTTGTTTCTACTCCAAAAGGGTTTTCTGTGTGATTTACCGAAATCAGAATTTTTCATTTTTAGACGTTTTTCTGTTAAACGAGATATAAAGCATTGTGGGAAACGCCATGTGTGATAAATAATAAACGAAACACTCCAAATAATCAAGCCTTTTTAAAGCACCCTTTTACTCTAGCATAATTTTAAGCATCTGTGGTGAATGAAATAAGTTGTCAATTAGAAATAAAAATCGTCTAATTATCTAGTATTTAGGATGTGCTTCTCGTTTTTCAAAACCCTACACAGCTCACACAATGTTTACCACAACATGCGCAAGGCACCCATTCCCACAGCGCACACACACAAAGCTGAAACATTATCCCCGGCCGGCTGTGTGTTGTCGTTGTGTGTGCGCTGTGCGTGGTCTGAATGGCTGCCTTGCGCATGTTGTGGTAAACATTGTGTGAGCTGTGTAGGGTTTTGAAAAACGAAAAGCACATCCTGAATACTAGATAATTAGACGATTTTTATTTCTAATTGACAACTTATTTCATTCACCACAGATGCTTAAAATTATGCTAGAGTAAAAGGGTGCTTTAAAAAGGCTTGATTTTTTGGAGTGTTTCGTTTATTATTTATCACACATGGCGTTTCCCACAATGCTTTATACCTCGTTTAACAGAAAAACGTCTGAGTATAAAACGCTGAAAATATCTTCTATTGGATTACCTTGTGTTTCGCACAGGCCTGCCTCAAACTTTTTTCATTTTTTCTCCTCCTGTAAAAATGTGTGGGTTCCGTGAAACATCACAAAGCAACGACCTGAAAATCTATTTCCTAAATCTGGGTTTCTGATACCTAGTCTTCATTTTCTGAATAAATGACTGCAAACAAACGCGGTCAACGATCAATTGTAGAGTCACTTTAAAGCTGGATAATATTATAGTGATCAAACTCAAGTGCAGTGGTTAATAAAAAAATTTCTTTATTCAAACCCCATTTTTTAAAAAAAAATTTTTTTGTTAATTTAAAAAAATTTTTTTTTATTCCAGCCAAAAACTGCCAGAAACGAAAAAAAATGAGCGCTAAAGCAAAAAATAGTGGCATTTTTCTTCCGTAACGTGTGGTAAGTGCATATAAAGCACTCACGACACGAAAACAATACTAAACAATGGTCAATGAGTACCAACAGTAGTCAGGTACACACCCGTACACTTCCCCCACGTGGTGTGGGTGCCTTGGTGTGGCTTTGTGACACTCAAGACGGTAAATTTGGGTGAAACTATTGCCTCTTGGTACACGACCAATGCAAATATGTGACAAACACTGTAAATATAGAGTGAATATCACACCGAATCACTGCTTTCGGGTCTGTTGCATGGATAAATGCATGCCCACCCAGTCACATGTACATGTGTAATCATATGAGAGGCCATGTGAGTGTGTGCACTACGTCTAGATGTAGCACTACGTCCACAAAACAACGATTATGGCATCCAATACACCCATGGTAGGGTCGGGTGATCTTAACAGTAGCAATTTTTATGCAAGAAATAGCACTTTTAGAGCAAAAAAATAGAGAAATTTTCGAATTTTGAAATAATAAAAAAAAATTTTTTTTAACTTTTGGAACGAATTTTTTTTTTAAAAAAAATTTTTTTTTAAAAACCACTGCTCAAGTGGTCAAATCACATCTTCAAATTACAGCAGCCCAGAGTGAGCGCGAAAAATAGTACATGGCCGGGACGAGGTGACGACTCCACAAAGTGAGTTGACGAAGTGACCTTTATCACTGTAGTATAAGCCATAAAGCTCCGCTCAGCGATAAATCGGACAGCTGGCGGATGTGAGAAGAGAAGAGAGAAACCACAGTCTAAAGAGAGTTAGCCCAATCCGCAGGAGACTTGCGTGCATCGTTTTGCTAGAGACCCTGTGCAACAGTGGCGGATCCAGCTTTCGGCCAAGATGGTCAAATTCCAAAAGTTATTTGTATCTAGTGCATGTCTGATTCTCCAAAAATCGTTTTTATCCAGTGCTTGTTTATTATTGGGCAATTTTAAGCCAAATACCGTACAAAACATGAGCATGCGCGCGAACATTTGGCACTTTTTGCACGCGCGACAGCCAAATTTCAATGATATGGTGTGTCTGACGCGCGAGGAGCGCGACTTTTGGACTGAAGTGTGTTAGAGTGAAAATCCTGCGATTTAGGAGTCCTTTTCTTTCTTCTCTCCGAAAGGTAGCTTCCTTCAGGGGCCAGTTTGACCAAAGGGGGCCTAGGCCCCTGTGCCCCCTGGATCCGTTAGTGCTGTGCAGTCACGAATGCGGACAGCGAGCCGCGGGGTGATGTCGTTAGCAAACTCTGGGGGCCGCAAAGGTGACATCATGGGGTGTGAGAGAACGGTCTTGTCATGTACGCACTTAGTTTGATGATTAAGATAATACCATTGACACCCCACAGTGCCACTGATCGTGCTACAACAACAGGAAGCAAGATAAGAGCGCGAATCCGTCACGCTTCCGAACGGAAATGCGTCATCTGACCATCGTCACTTTACACACTAGGTTATTTGCAGATGATCAGTTCTCACGCAGCCTGACAGATAAGATTAATGAACTTTTCGTGTAAACATTTATGAACCTTGAAGTTATGAATTTTGCTACTTCACTGTAAATGTCATAGTGGAAAATGGAAATGAAAATATTTTCTATGTCCAAGTTTTCCAATTCCATTTTCCAATATGACTGAGTGTATACTGGAAAATGAAAAATGGAAATAAAACAAAACATTGTCAATGTAAAATCTGGCCAATCAATGGTCGAAATTTGAGAGAAACAGAAAATGTTTTTGTCATAGTATACGTCAAAACATGACTGCTGCAGAAAATGTTTTGTCTCATTTTCAAACTTGGACATAGAAAATATTTCCGTTTCCGTTTTCCGTTTTCCACAATGACAAAGGGAGCCCCAACGCAGACCGCTCACGGCTGTGTGCCTTTGCGAAATCCTTAAATATGAAAGCAACACGGGCATCCAAGCAACCGTATAATACCGAGGTCTAGGCGGCCCCGAGACGGACCCTTGTAGGGTGCCTGTCACATACACACAGCAGACAGCCATGCTCCTAGATGGGGATGGTTGCAAGAGGGGCGCGGGGTGGGCCTCTTTTTTGCACGCCACACAGCAGCGCCAGCCAGGTGGGCTGGATTTGAAAATAGGCGCAGGGTGGGCCTATTTTTTTGCAAAAAAGGTCAGTGCGCCTATATTTTCCTGCGCAAATTTTAGGTACAGTCCAGCCACGAGCTCATGAGACGACTTGTTTGAAGTTGACTTCTGCGGATCCAGTAATGTTCCGGTTCCACGTATTTCGGAAACGAAAGAAAGAGAGAAACACACGTACTGTATTTGGTAAAAGCAAGCTCTCCATTTCGATGCGTAAAATTCTCTTTTTGACTCCCAAAACATTTGTGTGTTGAGTAACGTTGCTGTTCGCATAAGCAAGCAACAAACTGTGGTCAGCCAGCTGGAACTTGTCATCATCTCTCTCAGCCGAATCTCGTTCGTTTGCTTTTCGCAACACGTGTGACCGGAGCATTTTTGAATCTGGCCAAGCAAACTTTAAAAACCAGTTGTCTCATGAGCTCGTTGTTGGACTATACACCCTGTAATTTTTGTTTTTTTTACCGCACGCTGGCAGTTGGCCTATGTTTAAACCGGGCAACCGGATATCGCATGCTCTCAGAATCCGGCCTTTCGCAATAAAATGTGACTATATACGATGAGTGATCACAAAAACATCGTTCAAACAAAATGAAATGCGTTTAAATTGTGAGAAGTAATTTTTAAAAATTTGCTTTCGGGAACAAACTCGAGCTTGTGCCGATTTATGCTCCCCCTTTTGATCAGGCAACGGCAGAACATTTGTAGGGAATCCAACCAGCTCGTCAACCAACAGCCACGTGTGAAATGTTTCACAAAGGTTTCATCTGTCAGCGAGCTGGTTCTTGTCTCAGTCTCACTGCCTTTCATGATCAAAAGGGTGAGCGTAAGTCGGCACAAGCTCGCGTTTGTTCCTGAAAGCAACTTTTTAAAGATAAATTCTGACAGTTTTAACGTGGTTTATCTCGTTTGATCGTTGTTTATTTTGTGACCGTTGGACATAAACAGTCTAGCTGCGTAGTAAAAAAGCAAGCATGAGATATACGGTTTCCCGCTTTAAGGCCGCATTCACAATGCAAGCGGATTAGCGGATTAGCGGGCGAGATGCGCACGCTTTTGCATTCACAATGCAAAAAGCGGATTAGCGGGTTAGCGGATTAGCGGGCGAGCAACTTTTCACACCCGCTAATCCGCTCCACGCGTGTGCATTCACAATGCAAAGCGGATTAGCCTGTTAGCGGATTAGCGGGCCCGCTAATCCGCTTTTCACGATTAGAACTGGTTCTATTTTTTGCGGATTAGCACCGGAGGCGCACGTTCAGAAGTTTATTATTTGCCTTCAAAACATTTTCAGAGCATGAAAAAAGTGTATACATGAGCAGCTTAACCACCTGCGTTCATTGGAAACGTTTTTGTTGCAGTTTGATGTTTGGAAAAGAGATTTTTTTACAACGTATGGTATCATTATCGCGTTCAGTTTCGACTCTACACGACATGGTTGCAAAATGTTGTATTGCAAAATGTGCTTGCTGTTTTTTCCGACGGGCTTTGCATCGTGGCGAAAGTAAAGCCAGCCAGCCAGCCACTGAAGAAATAACTTGCATTGAACAATCAGTGCGAGAATGCAATTCAACTCATTCACATTTTTGCCACTGAGGGGGCAACCATTTTTACACGGTTTCATATGAAAACAAAAAAAACTGAAAAAATAATGTTCATGGGCGGTGTCGTACACGCGCCCTATTATTCAGCAGGCCAGCGCGCTACCGCTGCGAAAAGCGGGCCCGCTAATCCGCAACCCGCTAATCCGCTAACCCGCTAGTCCGCTGCATTGTGAATGCGGCCTAACATTGTGACACGGGGGGAACGCGAGTGGGGTTATGGCCGTTCGTGGGTTTGGGCTGAACGTTTCCAAGTGGAGCCATGGAGGCTTCAATGCAGCAACTTCAGTACCCACGCAAAGCAATGTGTTACATCATGCTGTACCTGTATGGCCAATAGTTTGTTGCATTTTCAGACTTCCAACTCTTATTACAACCTACAACGTAAACATCAGTTACGTAATACAGTATCACTGCTATCCGGGACAGGAACCACAGCCTCTTAAGCAGGGTTGGATCTAAAAAAAAGTAAAAATTTCTCTGTAAAAAAATTTTTTTAAAAAGTTGGCCACTTTTTTTATTTTAAAATTTTAAAAAGTAAGTCCACTTTTTTTATTATCTTTTCACTTTTTTCGTTATTTTCTCACATTTTTAAGATAAAAAGGCATGTTTTCATGCGTTGGGTTTTATTGCTCATCGTTCTCAAAAAATCGCCTGCGGCGCTTATATTTCCGCTTGAAATGGTGTTATAATGGACTCATACAGTTCCCAGACATCCCAACAATTGCTGCATGTATAATATAGGACACCCCATACCGTATACTGTACAGTTATTGAGCGTGTCGTAAGCTATCGACAGAAACCACGTTGCTCGCCCATGTGCATTTGTGTGGATTTATCATTTGTTGCTTTTGCGACACAAGATGAGTATGGCGTAAGTCTTTACCTCTCTTCAAATTTATCCCCAAATTCACAATCAGACGGTTGGTCTTCCCTTTGTCATATATACCCACAGAGTTACCTTCGAGGTTCTCAAAGTCATGACCAAAGGGGTATATCGCAGGTGGTCGACGTAAACATGCAAGTCAGTGTAAAAGTTCTCTTTAGTGTCCCTCAAAACATACCTAAGTAACCTGATTTTAGAAATTTCATTCTTCAAGAAACCAAATTTTTGGGGGTCCGGAATAAAAAAAGTGATTTTTTAAAAAAAAATTTTTAAAGTTTTTTTTTAAAAATAAAGTTCGATAATAAAAAAATTTTTAATCCAACCCTGCTCTTAAGACAGTATTTTGATCCTTTTGGAAAACCACAGTGGTGCGATGATGCATGTACCTATGTGCTATGCGTCACGTCAGTTGACGTCAGTTGACAGTGGATGTCCATCAAAAGAGGAAGGTTGGGTATTTCACAAGCAGGGAAATGTTAGAATGCACAGCAGGCTTCTCAAGAACTTACAAACAGTCACAAAAACGCAAAACAAACGACCAAGTCCCTTGGACGATCAAAAAACACTGTTACTGCGTACGCACGCGATATAACAACGACAATTTATTTATTGTCGCAAAGGTCTTAACTTGGGGGCCAGAAACTTCAAAAAATGGGTAATTTATGTTTATTGCGTGTTCGTTAATTTAAACATTTAACGATGATGACGGTACAACGTGCATGTCTCGCAGTGTTGCCGGCACACTTTTTATTATTAGGGTGCTCTTTTATGACTCTTTCACAAGCCTCCTCATGTGTGTGCGTATCATGGCTGTGAATTTTGCTCATGGTTTCTTGCTCATGTCAAACTTCTCCGAACACGCATTTTTATGTTAAAAACTAGGGTTAAAATCTTTCTTGATCTCGATTTTCATAATCTTTATTCAGTAATGTGTCAATATTTGTCTAGCATTAATACAATGAGGGCGTGAACCTGTTATCGTAATTTCGAGTTGTAGCAAATATCGCCTGATCATCACTTAATCCAATTATTACCGACCGTTACCCGCAAGGTGCACTTACGCGATGTACAGTATGTATAGGTATGCAAGCAGGCGCGTCATCCAAGCAAGGCGATATTGATCAGGCTTATTACAATATACTGTATCTAGTCACAACCTGATGACCAAATGACCGCGTTGCCATTAATGTCCACGCCCGACCGCGTTTTTGCTGATGCTGCGGTCGTGAATATAACCCCATTTTTTGCCCTTAGGGCGCCCTTAGTCATAGTGGAAAATGGAAAATGGAAATGAAAAAATATTCTATGTCCAAGTTTTCCGTTTCCATTTTCCAATATGACTAAGGGCATAATGGAAAATAGAAAATTGAAATGAAATAAAACATTTTCTGCAGCAATCGTGTTTTGGCATGTATGACAAAAACATTTTCTGTTCCGCTCAATTCTCGGCCGCTGATTGGTCAGATTTTACACGGAAAATGTTTTGTTTCAGTTCCATTTTCCATTTTCCAGTATGTCCTGAGTAATATTGGAAAATGGAAATGGAAACTTGGACATACTGTAGAATATTTTTTCATTTCCATTTTCCACTATGACTAAGGGCGCGGTTACCCAACGGTTGACAGTGGTGCTTCCCGGTTTGAATCATATAAAGAAACGTCAATGTTGGGTGAATCTACGGATCACCTGAACGGCACAAATTTCACATCTGATTGTGCGCCTAATGTGCAGGTCACGGGCAACCATCATAAAACGATAAACTGGTGCAGCAAATTGACACGGAATTATGTAAAGGAAGGCAAATAACACAAAATCGAATTAGCCTCGATGCGCCAGCGTTTTAAAGTTTCGAAATTTTGTATTTCAGTTAACATCCGTAACTGATTCGATTTGCTGAACTTGGCATCAACCTTAATCAACTCAAAGCGTTGGGCGCGTTTGAACGAAAATTCCAGTTTTTGATTCTTTGGTGTGGCTTTGGATCGACTTGGATTTTTTCCCCTCGCATGAATTGTGTAAGACTCCTTGCTGCGAACTGATTCTTGCTCGCCTCGACTCTTAAACTTGTTTACATTGCTCGTTTAACAACTAAAACATAAGCACTGCGGTGATTAATTCTTTTTATCATCTCCTCTGGCTGGACTAGTCGTAAATTATCACACACAAGCGAAAGAACACGACTTGACTTGACCTCAACTTCACTTAACAGGTGCGTCCAGCGGCTGAATTACTGCATTCAGACACTGGTGTGTTTCACCTGAAATTACCATGTTTGCTCTGGTTCTAAGAAGTGTCATGTATCAAAATGCGGTGTACTTTGGTCTCGTAGTTGTAAATACAAACGATAATTGGCTGGGTTGGGTATGTATTGCTCATGTATGAGTCTTGTTTATTCAAATTCACAGAAGCTGGTGAACAACATCAATCAGAACAGAGAAAATATCCTGGTAAAAATTGCGGCAAACCAAAAATTATGTGGGGTCTCCAAATAGAAATTAGCGCGAAAAAATGGAAACTGCAGATTACGCGAAAATTTTCATGTATAATTCCATAACCATAAACCATAACCGCATGGCTATGGTATCAGTAGTTACATCAGATCTAGTGAAGCGATAAGTATCAAGGTGTTTAGCAGGCAGATAAATGCTGCATTTGTATCGATGCTGGTAGTAAATGGCCTTGTACTGTTTTGACGGCTAGCCAACATGACACCACGAAAATAATCAGACTCATAGTCTCTAATGGGTTGTGTATTGCAATTGCATTCAGACTGGGTTTTACGATTGCGTTGAATTGAAACTTCAGTCAGCCGCTGATGGTGGTCATGTGACTAACCTTAATAGCTTTTTTATTGGTTTGATTATTTAAAATGATGACGAATTGAAAACTATGACTCGCACAAATGCTTAGCAAATACCAGCGACAGCGATGTATCATCGAAAATTCATGTTATTCTGGTTGTTTCCATGTGCAGGTACCCCAGATATTACATGACTCGACGACAACTACATATACAGCCGCATCATCAACGAACAAGTAATCTGATCTGATGTCGTACCACTTGTCAAAATCACTGCGTGATCATAGTTGGGTACCAAGGTTGGAAAAACGCTGGCAGTCAAGGAAACGGTACCCCAATCATTATTGTCACCCTATCAACACGAGATTTGGTGGCCCCGAGTGAACACAACTTTTTGACTTGCCTTTATGGAGCTTTCACTTTTTAGGGCTGCAAGATAGAAACATCAGGATGCAAGAAAGTTTAATTTTTGTTTTTCCCACGTTCATAACATCTCATTAAAAGTTACAGTTGCGGTTTTCAAGTGCTCTGGCAATCAAAATGGAATTTGATCTATTTTTTTATTAGGTTGCATCGTCTCAATCTAGTCAGTGAGAAAAAGGTCGTGTGTTACACGTCACCGCTCAACACTGCGTGCGTTCACGAAACCTTTATGGATAACGCTGCTAGCACGATGCTCATAATTCGAGAACAAGTTTTTGGTTCTGACACCAAAACATCGGTGAGACTAATCTTGCCATCATTTGTCTGTTTCTCTGGCATAACGTTTTTCATTCGGGAATATACTGTATTTGCTGTCATTCTGAACGTTTGCTGTCATTCTGAACCTCGCAGTTATAACACTGAACTTCTTCACTTAAGCACACCTACACACTCGTCGAGAGCCTGACTCGCCTGACCGTTTGCCAAGACTCGGGCCAATTCTTGTCGCAAAGTGTCGCCCTACATTTAGCCCAAACAGCTGTGGACCTAGGGTATACGTGCATGTACATACGCTGCTTAACCACGCTCTTCAAGATGGCATCCTGCCAGTGCCGGCCATAACCGTCGTGTAGCCTTCGATTACTGGAGTTCTTGTGACCTAATTCCAAACAATTACTGTGCATAGCAAAATCAACACTTTACCGTCATCACAGTGAGGCAACCTCTGGTGCACAAGGTGCTTGACAAATATGCTGCAAGTGTAGGTAGGTATAAGTACCCGCAGGTAGATCAGTTACAAAGACACAAGTGTGACTGTTTTCAAGTGCACTGCACACAACAACCACTCATGCGCGCACCACAAAATGTGCACAGAGGATATTCAAGCAGGTTTTTGATGATTTTCATGAATATTTTTGGTGCTAATGTTATACTCTTACACATTTTCAGCCAGATTTCTTCTAAACCGGCTGATTTATTGTTTGAGTTCATATAATTTTTTTGAAACCGTCCCCATGTACATGTCTTCAATTTTGTAGAATGTGTACACCACAGGTAAAGCATGCTGACAAGCATTTTTTCTTCGATACAACACCAACTAGTACCATTAGCACACTTCATAAATTATTGTGGACACTTTTTTGTCAAAAAATATTAATGCGAATCATCCCGTGCTGCGCAGTCAGTGTGTCAAACTTTTTTGTTGACAGTTGACACCACATAAAAACCAGCCCAAACCGTCTTAGTCACGGCGCTTTGACGATAATTCGAGCCGACAAAGTGAAAACAACCTGCTTCTTTTCTGGCTTAATATTGCTGTTGTATCACAATTTATAACAATTTTCTTGGACTTCTTTCATTGACCATTTCATAATCAAAATGTTTGTTGTGACTCATTGGTGCTCATATTTTATCTCTATGTGCTGTATATCTTGGTTTGTCACGATTCACCTGGGATGCGAACATGATCGTGGTCTAATTTTAATTGAACGGCATTTCTTCTTTGAATTATCCTCTGGTAAGTTTATGTTTGTATCCGTGCTCAGGATCGTGTCACCTCTGATGCTCATCTTTATGCGCGACAGGAGCATAAATTCGGGTGCTGACTAAATTTTCTCGCAAAATTGATTCACCCAACCCATTGAAGATCAATGATCTCGCATGACCACTTTCATGTTTGTAATACAGTTGTTAAGTGGAAAATTGTTGAGAATATGTAGTCATTTGAAAGTTAACTATTTGTTGGACAAAATTTTGCCCATGAATCGCATTTCACCGATTATGTAGAACATTTTAGCGTACAATTTTATAAAACATGGTCCATCATCCATGCATCCCCATTACAAACATAGAGTATATCATATCGGTGCGGGCTACTTTGATCTGGTTTGACAGCCACACTACATGAGCTCGTGGAATTTGTGTACGTGTGTACGTGTAGTACAGTATGTGCGCTTTCGAACGCAACTTTGAAACAAAGTTCTGTTCTGGAATCATAAAACGAGATACATATACATAACTGTATCGTGTTACATTACCATAAGTAATTGATGATTAATCGACAAAAATGCAGTGTAGGTAGGCAGTATGTAATATGTAGATGTACTTTCAATATTCTTTCACGAATTTCATGGCGATGTGGCTGTTCATTTTCATTTTGATCAGTGACGTGGCTGCCGGATGGTTGTCCTAAATGAATCAACCTCAACCATATTGCGCTTGAATTGTATCCAGACCCATTCAAGGTCTTGCCGGGCATCAATGTGATCGGTCTGGGCTAATCGGTCCTCACCTTTTGATTGAGAGAGCTACCAAAAGGTCACTGAAGATCATGGTATAATCATGTGAGAAGGCATGCGACGTTGTGACCTGTGCCGATTCGCAAAAGTGAAACTGGAATCTGTGTGTGAACATGTTTGCTCACTGCTACAACAGACCAGCTGACAGTGTAGGATTACAACTGTTATCTGCTTTTACCAACATATACACATGTGTCAGCCTCTTATCTCCAGTTTTGACATCCGATCCGATTCAATTCCCAAGTTTGATACCTGCACTCTGTACTTTTGGATCAAGTGTAACCATCGTGAACTTCCAGCCGGTCATTACTCTGTTTCTGAGCTTGCGTCTACTTACATAAATTTAACAAAGTACGACCATGTTTTTATTTCTGGCAAAACGTGTCTCAATCACCAATGTACTGCAGACCCCGTTTTGAAGAGTTGGGCTGTCTTGCTAAACACCAAAGATTTTAAAAATGTTGGATTCAAAGGTTACTGGAGCACAAGTCATTACATTACAGACGGTACCCAAGATTTGCATCAAATATAGTTCATTTGACTTGACGGAATCAGCCAGAATGTCACAAAATCGTGTAGACATCAAAATCTCGACGCCAGATTATTTGTCAAAATCAGAAAGTTTTGCAACTGTATAATGTAGAAAGTTTTAACACTAACCTTCAGTCGCCCAGCAGAGTTCAGGTGCGCAACTCTTCGAAATGACAAGAACTGGAACTGTCAAACCGCATGTATAGCTTTTACAAGAAAATTTTGTGCATCTAACGGTTGTACGCGAATAATTACCCTTTTTATGTCTCTTGGTCAATCCTTATTTTATGTTCTCGTATAATCATCAGCCAAGTATGTACTGTATTTATGACTTCATTTATGCATACGTTGATGCGATTTTATCCTGATGTTTGAATCTTATTTTCAAAACTATGGTCGTTTTGATCCATACTCTCATTATTCGATGAAATCGTTTTGTGAAATAGGTACTTATGTCATGCTTTGTATGGTGCCCTGTGCTGTGAGTGCCTGATGTTTCGACAGTACTGTGAAAGACCCAGAAGGTCCATAAAGTTAGACACTCATTTTTCAGATTCGAGTCACTGGTTGAAAACTCTGCACGACACATCAACCGGGCCCGGTGCCCTCTCAAAACCAACCATCCCATCATGACACCCCTGACCACCACCCCAATTCTGTTGCCAATAATCTTTCTATTATTATTGACCCACAAAATTGACGGTCGTCAAATCGGCATGGACTGTGAGGTTTACGAGGATTTGTACACGCGAAAGAACGACAGCGAACCGTGGAGACACTCACATACGGAACGGCGCAAATGCAGGGCCGAATGGTGCATGATGATTGAGGGAGTCGGACTGTTGAGTGTAGCAGGTGAGGTGCACAATGCCTTTGGTCGTAGTGGGAATGGGGATCGAGCTGAAAAGTACACTCGGCACCCAGCCTGTGCCGGATACGTTTGTGCACATGGGAGCACTGCACAAACCGACGTGCGCTTCGCTGCATCCAGCGAACTGTTGATCGCGGTATCGCGGAGAGCTGTGCGCGTAACTTGCAATAGAGTCCTAAAAAGTCACAGTAAATTCTCGCATTAAAAAGTGACCAGACAATGCTAAGGCCAGATTCGCGCTGATTGTTGGTTGCCATCTCCACCAGTTGTTCCTCATCAGGTGCTTTACAACAAATAACTGAACCAGAGTTGTCCTGTTCACTTTCCAGCCGCTCACTCTCCCATCAATGACAACCGTGAACTGCAAGGTCAATTGTACGGTTGTGCCGACCAAGAGGACAAAGTGCAATTGTGCAACCAAGTGGGCAACGCGTGTAAACGCTACGAAACCATATTTGGCATGCTATTCGGCGATTTCCGACTGTGTTGCTGCGACCATCGAGGGTGTTGGAAGAAATTTGAAAAACAATTACTCGACAAACCAAAAGATGGGTCGAAAGTGAAGCTCCCCAAGGCCCGAAGAGCTAATGGTGAAACATCAACCAGCCTGGAAGTGGAAGTGTCAGCGCTGAGCGATTCGGACAATGTTGCTGGCATGGAAAGGTGCTCAAAGTTGATTGTTTTATTTGGTACCTTTACAGTTGTTCTATTGACTGTGTGGTAATCTTGTTGTGTAATATTCATAATACGAATGGTGCCACAACATTTTATAGCGCATTTCAACACCTTATCAGTCGGTATATCTTTCAGTACTCGACATTTCATGTGACTAGAATGAATCAATCTGTCCTTTGAAACTGAACCTCAAAACATTTTTAGAATTATGTATTGATAGTATGTTTGAGAGTATGTATGCACATGAGAAATATGTTTGCAAGCATTATCATTGATCTGATCTCAAGGACAATAAAGCTGCTGGACCAAAAATAACTGGAAAAGAACTTGGAGACAGAAAGAATAAAAAATAGACAGAGAGTAAAAATGAACTTTAGTAATAAAATCAACAACTTTAAATTTGTCAAATCTCATTCTTAACCATCAACTTCTCATAGCAATTCACCAAGTACTGCCGCATCGGTTCCGGTGCCCCATTGAGCAGCACTCGCGCGTTGATCGGTCCGGTTTTGACGATCAAACGACGAACTTCGTCACTCATCAACCGACGGCAAGTATCCGACTTTTGATCGACCATAAAATGCACCTAAATGATTATGGCTCTTCGATTGACAATATTATATGATGCGGCGCCGTAAAGATTTTCTCAGATTCGAACAATAGCTGATAATGCAACTTTCACACCGATCTCAAATCATAATCTCGAAACATCGTATGGCAAGGTCACGTGAACAAAACAGGGATCCGAGTCGATGCAGTCCGATCACCGAACAGATTGGGACAACAGTCAGCTTCGCAGATAGTCAACCAATATGAATAGCCAATTTTCAAGCTCAAACAGTGGCACTAACACTCATGGCGGTTCCATTCAGCCAGGTCATCACAGTCAATCCCGGATAGAATTGTTGCCGTTGTGCCAATAATTGATTGATTATCGCAACAGCCATTTTGTCGTGTACACCACATATCGTTTTGGCGATCGTCGCTCGCAGTTGGAAGGTCAACTCACTCCTCTTGCCCAACATCGGGTCCAGCTTTTTCAGCAGCTGTAACACGAACTAAGGTTTAGAAACGTCAGCCTTCTTGCGGCGCAATAACTTCACTGGATTTCGGATTTGAGACTCCAGTCTGAGTTTCCTACCTGCATGACATCCTTGATCTCACAATTGTGCTCCACCATTCGTCGTTCCACTTCCATTTTTATCGAATCCGCCGCGTCACGGATCTGCTGTCCGGTGTACGGTAGTTTGCCGCAGTCGAACTCACAGATTAGCTCACCCTGATTTGTGAAGGGAAGTGATTGGGCTCGAATTTATTGTTTGATTTGTAATTTTCAGAACTTTTGACGGTACGATAAAACTTACTGATCAGATCAGCCTTGGTCATGTGCCGTTGTTGAAATTACGAAGTTTACTGGTGGCACCACCTAATTTCAATCAAGTGTAAAAGTTGTTTAGTTCTAATTTGGGAACAACTAGTTTTACGCTGACCAAAATTGTGGCAGTAAAGTTCGTAATACGGCATTCACACGTAATTAATTTACGCAATTCAAAACGTCACGTAATCAAGGCAGATCCAAACCCGTTCTGATCGCCATAGTGCATGCGAAAGTGAGCAACTGCCTAGTAAGCAATAATAGAGGGCAGACATAAGCCACAGGGAATAAATACCGTAACAAGGGATAAATCGTACAACCGTACCTGGACATTCTCACTGGCCCTGCCTTTGCAAGGCACACAGGTGAAACCAAACAGATCCAATTCCATATCAGCAAATTTCGGATCAGTACAGGCAGCACAATCGCATCTGAATCCATAACCAGTGAATAGGTGTTCAATGCGATCAACACGGGGCTGCATACCGAAATGCGGACAATACGTTGTGCACAGCTCGGTGCCAACGGGGATCGGCTCCTGTAAATTGGTCAGGTAGATCGCCACACATCTACTTTTTTGATGTCAGAAAATAAAGAAGCCCTGACGTTAGAGCAAACAAATTTCCAGCTAAAGGTATGTAGATATATCTTTGTCTCACCCTGGCTCTCCATTCGGCCACAGTGCCATCAAACGATTCACAAATATTCGGTAGACACGAGTGATTGAGCAGACTGGCGGTGGTGTAGAGCGCGCTGCCAACGTCCTGCATCGTGCCTGACTCTTCGAATATGACCTGACAAGATGAAGTGCGAGCGTTAATCTACTCCTTAATAATCGCTTGGTGTTTTTGGTGATTATAAGCCATATTCACCGTGTTGAGTGGTAACTGGGAGATTAACAGAGACCGCAGCTTCAAACATGTTCACCATGATGATTCGGCTAGCCGATGATTCACTGCAAGATGAGATGCATGAAACATCACTGAACCAGTGCCAGTGCTCACCTTGATGCCCCAGGAATTCACCCGAATTCGGTCGCAAAGTGCATTCAGATAAAATTGACACAATTTTTTCGGGGGGAGCGCCGGGGGGGGGCCTTCGGGGGATCCCAAAAAAACGTTTTCCTCCCGCTTCGTCTGGGCCCGCGTTCATCCGCCCCCCCTTCCCCCCTCCCTCTTCCCTTTCCCGCGGGCGGGGGGGCGCGAATAAAACTAGGAAAAAAGTGCCGGAGGCAGCGCCGTATACCTTGGTTGTGGTGACCACACGTTGTCACTCTGTTTCTGATGATATAATGGGTCAAAACAAGCACCTTGTCCTCTATGCAGTATTTCCGTCAGTTTCTGATGATATAATGGATCAAAACAAGCACCCTGGCCTTCATACACTTTTTTACACAGTTTCTGATGATACAATGGGTCAAAACAAGCCTGTTCGTTCACTTTGACGACAACCAAGGTATACGCCGCGCGCTCGCCGGGGAGTTACCACCATTGTTTGTGTCATCAACTGCGAGTTAAATGGGTCCGCGTTACCACAAGTGAAACTTTCCACGGAACCTTATGCATTTGTATTTGGAACTAAAATCAAGCTTCCACAACCGACAAACTTGTGAGGTTGTAACGTCAGGAAAAGATCCAATGCAAAAATTGACGAAAAGTCCAACCTAGAGCACAATTCACAACTGAAAACAAATTACCTCCACGAACACTATCGGCGATCGCCTACGCAACACTGGTCAAGCGACTATGATACCATCACTAGGTTCTACTGTTACTACCAGACTATCGCGCCGTCAATGGACGACTTATGCAATCATCACCAGGGTTGGGCAAAAAAAAAACGACGGCGTTTTTTCTTAAAAAAAAACGACGTTTTTTTTTAAAAAAAACGCCTGGGTCGTTTTTCGTTTTTTTTAATCCTGAATTTCCTTGATTTTCCCTGATTTTTCAGGGAAAGTACCCTGATTATCAAGGAAAATCAATTTTTTGTCCCATTTTTATCAAAAAATTTTCGATCAATTTTTACTTTGTCGAGATACGTCGATATACGGAGTTTGACTTTCAGTGATGACCCCGGCCAAAGTTGGTCCCATGATGCGGGTCTGATATGGGATCTTAGCAACTCGCTAGAAAAGGGTTGAAACCCGTTTATTTTGCCTCAGAACACATAGAATTACTTCATTTAACCACGTTTTCTTCCCAACATGAGCGTTTTCCAATTTTTTTGGGGGCATATTTTGGTCATCTGGGCGTTTTAAAAAAACGTTTTTTTTTAAAAAAACGTTTTTAAAAAAAAACGATTTTTTGAAAAAAAAACGTTTTTTGCCCAACCCTGATCATCACAAGTTGCACCACCACGTACCGCAGTTTGAGAGACTAGTTGGACGACTATATTATTACTAGCTTAGTTGAATCACTTGGTTGAGCAACTTGTGACGCTAGTTGCACGACTAGATTATCACCGGTTGAACCACGACTGTAAGTTCCGCAATTTATGACACAAGTTAGACGACTGCCAACTTAAATGAACCATAGCGTTCTAAAATCTGTGACACTAGTTGGTCGACTAGGACACTCAGTTTGTACATCACTGATCATTTCGAAAACTGTGTTTGTGACCGGCAACAAAATTGGCTGACCCATTTAACTCGCAGTTGATGACACAAACAATGGTGGTAACTCCCCGGCGAGCGCGCGGCGTATACCTTGGTTGTCGTCAAAGTGAACGAACAGGCTTGTTTTGACCCATTGTATCATCAGAAACTGTGTAAAAAAGTGTATGAAGGCCAGGGTGCTTGTTTTGATCCATTATATCATCAGAAACTGACGGAAATACTGCATAGAGGACAAGGTGCTTGTTTTGACCCATTATATCATCAGAAACAGAGTGACAACGTGTGGTCACCACAACCAAGGTATACGGCGCTGCCTCCGGCACTTTTTTCCTAGTTTTGACCCTTTTGTCGAGTCTTGTGAAGACATCAAATGGGAACGCGCACTCCGGCATCGCGATGGATGCCGTCGTGGCTCGTGGGTTGCTTTACTGTACACAAGATAAATATAATAAACAAAAGCACAAATGAAGCAGCACACGCGAAACAGTAGTCGACCAACAACAACTACCCAGTGCGGGCGGGGCAGCCATCAAACACGTCAAAGTTGTCACGCGTACTCCGTCATCGCGTTGCGATGCCGTCGTAAGCGTGCATTTTGCAACATGCAACAACCACATCCTTTCCACTTTTTGTCTTGAGCTATAATTGTTCATCACAGTACTGTAATCAAAGGCAACGAAATCAAGAAGCTGAATTGTTGTATGTTGTTGAACTGGATTCTGCCGCACACGTTACCAATCGTCCGACGAAGTGTGGCGACATTTTCTGTCGGTTGCACGACTAAATTGATAATGTACATTCTTAGTTGTGCGACCAAGCATGACAAAATTTGCCGTCTGTTGTGCGACCCCCCGACTAGTCCCCCGACCAACGAGAAAGCTAACGGGCAAGGGCGATCTCCGTCGACGCGTTGCGTCGCCGTCGAAGCCCTTGAGTGTCAACACATGATGTGACTAATATGCCTGATCACTAAACACACAGGCTGGATAGGTTAGTCCACCAACTAACGGCACGAAATGCATAGGGTAGTCCGACAATTAACGTCACAAAATATACAGGCTAGTCCCCCGACAAACGAGCAAGACTGACAGGCAAGGGCGATCTCCGTCGACGCGTTGCGTCGCCGTCGATGCCCTTGAGTTTCAACACATAACGTGGCAAGTATGCCTAATCACTAAACACACAGCCTGGATTGGTTAGCGCACCAACTAACGGCACGAAATGCACAGGCTAGTCCGACAATTAACGTCAAAAAATATACAGGCTGGTCCCCCGACCAACGGGCAAGACTGACGGGCAAGGGCGATCTCCGTCGACGCGTTGCGTCGCCGTCGATGCCCTTGAGTGTCAATACAAGACATGACTAATATCTCTAAAAACAAAACACACAGGCTGGATTGGTTAGTCCAACAACTAACGGCACGAAATGCACAGGCTAGTCCGACAATAAACGTCATAAAATATACAGGCTAGTCCCCCGACAAACGAGCAAGACTGACAGGCAAGGGCGATCTCCGTCGACGCGTTGCGTCGCCGTCGATGCCCTTGAGTGTCAACACAAGACATGACTAATATCTCTAAACACAAAACACACAGGCTGGATTGATTAGTCCAACAACTAACGGCACGAAATGCACAGGCTAGTCCGACAATAAACGTCATAAAATATACAGGCTAGTCCCCCGACAAACGAGCAAGACTGACAGGCAAGGGCGATCTCCGTCGACGCGTTGCGTCGCCGTCGATGCCCTTGAGTTTCAACACATGACGTGACTAATATGCCTAATCACTAAACACACAGCCTGGATTGGTTAGTCCACCAACTAACGGCACGAAATGCACAGGCTAGTCCGACAATTAACGTCAAAAAATATACAGGCTGGTCCCCCGACCAACGGGCAAGACTGACGGGCAAGGGCGATCTCCGTCGACGCGTTGCGTCGCCGTCGATGCCCTTGAGTGTCAATACAAGACATGACTAATATCTCTAAACACAAAACGCACAGGCTGGATTGGTTAGTCCAACAACTAACGGCACGAAATGCACAGGCTAGTCCGACAATTAACGTCATAAAACACAGATTGGACAGGCTGTTGATTGACTGTACACAATACAACATTAGAAGTACTGGCTGGCGTCACAAAAAGGATAGTCCCTCAACTAACATCACAAAACGCAGGCTGGACAGGCTACTCCTCCAACTAACGGGCAAAAGCGATCTCCGTCGGCTCGCTGCGTCGCCGTCGATAGCACTTGGCAAAATAGAAATTATCCATGATTTGTCTTCTTAATTTCATAAAAAGACTCGGCTTCAATCAGAAAGCCATAACTTTACGAAACCCGCACCAAATAAAACAAACAAGAATGCACAGCATGATCAAGCGTGAGAAAAATCACACATAATAATAAACTTTCACACGCGCAACTTTCCCACGCGCAACTTTCCCACGGGGGATTAACAAAGCTTATCACAACCAATCAGCTAAGAGATTAGTGTCGCGCAAAGAAATGGGAGCGCGGCAGTTGAAATCATGCGCTTATATGCACGAAATCGCTTATATCAATTTACACACCTTTCACGAAATCGCTTACAACGACCACACATGCTTTTAAGTCCGACCTACGCTCGGGAATTCAAATTAACACATGTGAAACGATCCATTATAAGCATACTTTCAGTTTTAACGTGACTCTCACGTAGCTCTCAAACTCTCAAAATCAAAACTGTCAAGCTGCAAACCAGCCACGCTCAGTCCAACACAGCCGCCGCACACTTATTCGAAAACAATCAAACTATCACACAAAATCAACTGAATCCTGAATCGCACCCAAATTCCACCGTTTTTGGGTGACCCAAAAACCCGTTTTTACACGGTGGACCGATCTGAAAGTTTCACACTTCTTTGACCTGCAGACGTACTCTCAAAAACAATCAAAACATCGCTCAACGCAATCCACATTAAGCCGTGCCAACCTCGCAAACCTGAACTCGAACACAAATTTTACCACTTTGTGGGTGACCCAAAAACCGGATTTTACAAGGTGGACTGATCTGAAATTTCCACACTTCATTAACCTCCAGACGGACTCACAAAAACAATCAAAACACCACTCAACACAAACCACGTTAAACCGCGCCAACCTCGCGAACCTGAACTCGAACACAAATTTCACCGCTTTTTGGGTGACCCAAAAAACCGGTTTTTACAGGGTGGACCGATCTGAACTTTTCACACTTCTTTGACCTCCAGACGGACTCTGAAAAACAGTAAAAAGATCGCTCAACCCAAACCACATTAAACCGCGCCAACCTCGCAAACCTGAACTCGAACACAAATTTTACCACTTTTTGGGTGACCCAAAAACCCGTTTTTACAGGGTGGACCAATCTGAAGTTTTCATCACTGTCAAACCCGCAGACAGGCTCTCAAACCAATCAAAATATCAACCAAAACAAATCACACACGGTCAGAATAATGCTCACAAAAACATTAGTTGTCCGACTAACCAAACTAAACACAGCCATTACCACAATACCCGCACTGCCTAGTTGTGCGATTGTGCGACAAGCATCAGAAAATAGTCGTACAATTAAGACCGCAACTTGATACTGGTCGCACAACTAAACTACACTATAACCTAGTCGCACGACTAACATTCGTACAATTAAGACCGCAATTTGATACTGGTCGCACAACTAAACTACACTATAACCTAGTCGCACGACTAACATCACACGGACTACCGAGTCACACAGCCATTACCATAATACCCGCACTGCCTAATTGTGCGACGAGCATCAGAAAATAGTCGTACAATTAAGACCGCAACTTGATACTGGTCGCACAACTAAACTACACTATAACCTAGTCGCACGACTAACATCACACGCACTACCGAGTCACACAGCCATTACCATAATACCCGCACTGCCTAATTGTAACTGGCCCGGCCCTGCCCGAATCCCCAAATCTCCAGATTTTAACACAATTTCTGTCATAATTTTTGCGATTTATTTTGCGAACCTTTTTTTGGTTGAAAATTTGTTGTTTTCGATGAAAAAGTCGTCAGATAGACAATACTGATCACTTACTTGCCGAATCCGTCAGAAATTTCAGTATTTTTGAAAAAAAACCTATTTTTCAGTAAAATAAGTCACTTCAGAAGCTTCGAGCCGGGATGCCCGGCCCGGCCCGAACCCCCAAATCTCCGGCCCGGCCCGAATTTTTGGCTGAGATTTTGATTTTACCCCAATTTTTGTCATAATCTTTGCGGTTTTTTGAGCCTATTTTTTGGTTGAAAACTTATTGTTTTCGATGAAAAAGTCGTCAGATAGACAATACTGATCACTTACTTGCCGAATCCATCAGAAATTTTTGTATGTTTGACAAATCCCTATTTTTCAGTAAAATACTGTAAGTCACTTCAGAAGCTTCGAGCCGGAGTGCCCAGCCCGGCCCGAGCCCCAAATTTCCGGCCCGGCCCGGCCCGGCCCGGCCGAAAATGGTACCGAATTTACCGAAATTTTAGATACCGAATCACAAACACACAAAACCAGTTTCCCCGAGAAAATTTTTGGAAATTTTGTTTTTTTTCTCCCCCCCCGGGCCCCCCCCCCCCCCACCCAACCCGCCCGCCCCCCCTCCCCCCCCCCCCCCCCCCCCCCCCCCCCCCCCCCCCCCCCCCCCCCCCCCCACCCACCCCCCCCCAACCCAACCCAACCCCCCCCCCCCCCCCCCCCCCCCCCCCCCACCCCCCCCTCTCCCCCCCCCCCCCCCGGACCTATTTACCTCACCTGAGTCTTGCGTGAAAAAACAAAAAAGAAAAAGAAAAGAAGTAGAAAAGTCACGGAGCAAAGAAAGCGCGCGAACGGACAGCCAATCAGCAGCTACATAAGCGCTGCCCGCAAGGCACACGCGCGCGAATTCAAAATTAACACATGCAAAGTGAAAGACCATTGCCTGCATTGCCTTGAAAGCCTGCATTGATGCAATTTTGTTGTTGCCCCAATGATGCAATTTTGTTGTTGCCTCAAAAACAATCAAAACATCGCTCAACACAAACCACATTAACCACAAACCACACACCGCAAACCCAAACTCGCACACAAATTTTACCACTTTTGGGTGACCCAAAAAACCGGTTTTTACAGGGTGGACCGATCTGAACTTTTCACACTTCTTTGACCTCCAGACAGACTGAAAAACAGCGAAAACATCGCTCAACCCAAACCACATTAAACCACGCCAACCTCGCAAACCGGAACTCGAACACAAATTTTAGCACTTTTTGGGTGACCCAAAAACCCGTTTTTACAGGGTGGACCAATCTGAAGTTTTCATCACTTTCAAACCCGCAGACAGGCTCTCCAAACCAATCAAACTATCAACCAAAACAAGTCACACACGGTCAGAATAATGCTCACAAAAACACTAGTTGTCCGACTAACCACCAAAAACTAAGTGAAACTTCACCGGCCGTTTTCTCGCGATAGAAGCGATATTATTTTTTTGTACATAGATAGCCGCGCTCCCCACGACTAGACGAATCGAACGATACATGGTCATCGAACGACTAGACGAATCGAACCACACACGGTCAGAATAATGCTCACAAAAAACTAGTCGTCCGACTAACCACCAGTGAAACATCACCGGCCGTTTTCTCGCGATAGAAGCGATATTATTTTTTTGTACATAGATGGGCACGGTCTCCACGACTAGACGAATCGAACGATATACGACTTGCCCGGCCTGATTCAGGATCCTTAGCGCGGTTGTCAACTGTCGCACTTTATGTGGCCGCCGAACACACGATTTTTCGGGTGGCTGAAAAACACCTTTCTACTGGGTGGATCGAGCTGAAATTTTCAGCGTTTTGTAACGGCTGGACTCCCACTCCAAAACAATCAAAACATCATTAAAAACCAATCACACGTCACCACGCCAGAACCCCCGTTTTTAACACACAAGGTATAGGCAAAAACCACTAAATCCAGCCTGGTGATGTTTCACTTGAGAATTTCGAAAAAAAATTTCCGCGGTCTCTCATCCTATCGAACTGTCCTTCCGATAGACATATTACTAACCCCGCAACGCAAAACCGCGATCGTTCGGTTCCCAACCAAGGTATACGGAGGTTAACGGCCGTTAACCCCGTGATCTCAGTCGAGGCACAGGACACAAAACCCAACAAACAAACCCCCCAAAAAACAAACACCCCCCCCCCCCCCCCCCCCCCCCCCCATGATGAGAGACCGACGACGTTTCGCTTTTCTCCCTGCAATGAATTTGTAGGGACCTTGCCGTGATCAAGATCAAACCACAGTCGAGGTGCGTGCCTTTCAGTCACTGGTCACCTGAATATCAATGCAACATCACCTGAAACAGCGTCTGTCTTGCTGCATCACTTGCTGCTGTCTTTGTGTGCGTCTTCTTTGCCTCCTTCACAGCACTTGTATGTCGTTGTTGCCACTTCTTCTTCATGTCGGTTGGCAAATCGGCTAGGTTTTTGCTCAGATGCAATGCCATCGAAATATCCTGAATTCGAATGGCTTATTGTTGAAACAAGCTCATGTCGTGCTTTTAGGGTAACGTGGCCATCTGGTGAATTTGTTCTGATGATTTATGACCTGGTACGCCGCCTATCTGCGAAAGCATGTCGAAACGAGCATACTCAACACCTTCCCGCACAATTCATATTGATGCGTTCCCACTGGCAATGATTTGGTGCCCTGCTATCTTTTCTGAACGTTTGCACCGTTGCAAAAATGGCAACCGATCAGTTCAGAAAAGTGTTTTAACCGTGAAGTAACTGATGTATCACACTTGCATAGGATCGGATCAGTCGTGCTACGCTTTTTTGTATAGTCCAGCAACAGCTAATGCAGAATTTATGTCCACTGCGTTGCCTGATCCGCCAAGCGCATAACGCGTGATGCAACATTACAAGCACAAGCAGGCAGTCAGCTTGTGTGTGTTGGCTGGCTGCGTGGGTGTGTTTATAATGTTGCATCATGCGTTATGTGCTTGGCGGATCAGGCAACGCAGTGGACATAAATTCTGCATTAGCTGTTGTTGGACTATACAAAGGTGGAGAAATAAGCAACAATTGGACTAGATTTCACCAAGTATGAACCTTGACGCAGGCGTTCCAATCCTTTTCGTGGTTCGATACAGCGGCGCGATTCGCAAACGCCATCGCCAACTCTTTCGACCCTGATTCGGCCAATGCGATTGCATGATTGTAGGCATTCAAAGCCTCGGAATAGTTGCCTTTCGAATGACTCTGATTGCCCAGTTGACGAAATTCCTCGGCTTTTTCGCTATTTTTTCTCGGATAATCATCATTTCGTGCCTTGGAGAGGAGGGAGCCGAACTCTTGTGGCAAGTTCTGCATTTTCGCCGAATCTGAAAAAAATGAGGTCGCATCTTCCATAGTTCTTTGACATCTTTAGCAAGGCCGTGTAAAAATCGTTAGCCAACTCCGAAACAACTGTGCATTCAACAGCATTGAACCACATCACCAGATTAGTTTAGCCGAAGGCTGTATACTGCACGCTGTAAAGATACGTGTTGAAGAAGCAGTCGCTCGCTGCACTCTGTTCAGCTGCCATTCTGCTGTTGGAAGAAAGAAAGGGCAACAAAACGTGCCAGCTAACATTCAGCAAGCCACAACTTGCAGTGGTGCTGTATTGTGTGTGTGAGGCAACAGCTGCACGTGTCTCTGAGATATTGTTCAACAACCTTGGCTGCAAACAGATCCACAGCAGTTGCAGACCATGGTTGTTAGTGTGTGGAATTGATGTTTTTTCGTTGTGCGTATCATATCGCAAAATGGGCTGGGGAGGGTTTCGCATATCGGAAAATGGGCATTTCGCAGCTTCCCATGACCTTCTGCGAGGGCAAAACCTTGGCCAGCATCTTGTATTCAACACCTCTTCGTTTTCACACTTTGACTCGGGCGACCGGATGGGTTTTCTGCTTGATTGATTTTAATTTTGTGTGATTTTTGTGAAATTCGCATTTTGGTGGAAATCAGTTCTCCTGAGCAGCAGGTGGTCAAAGACACAAAGGCAAGAAACATGTAAGAATGACGAAGTAACTTGGCGACCAGAAGGCAATAAATAAAACAATAAAACGTGCAGATATAGGTGCACGTTTCGGTGGTCCAGAACCGAGCCGAGCAAACGAAAGGAAACGAAAGAAAGAGAAATTATTTCGAGATTTTTTGTTGTCGTTATTCGTTTGTTGTTTGTTGGTGTGTGTGGATGTGGTACTGGTGGATGAGAAAACCGACCGAGAATGGGACGTGGTGTGGGGATTAACAACGCCGAAAGCGGTACGCTGAAGAATGTGATGGCTCGGGATGATCAACTGCTGATAAACGTGCATAAACGATTGTCGAAAACGCTGGAACAGCTGAGAAAAGACGCCGAGGTTTGTTGGTTTGTTGGAGGTGCCGAAGAATGGAGAAGGAGAATATTTCACGTCTGCCGAACAGTGCTTTCAAAAAGTGGGCACAACTTGCTTTTTTAAGGAGGTTGAAAAGTGGCGCTTAAAATACGTGTCCGACATCGACCGTTACCCGGATCGACTTGACGAGTGGCAGAAACTGCTGGCATTGACATTTCAACCAGTGGAACAGAAATGCGTGAAATTTGCTGCGGCCTATAAAGTAAGATTCAATTATTATTATGTTGACATCATGGTGTCAGTTGTCAAAAGTAACACCCCATGCCACAGTGTTGGAGGTGGGGGGGGTTGGGGGGGGGGGGGTAGCCCCCCCCAGTACAGTAGGTATCCCCCCCTCGCCTGGTCCAGTAGGTATCCCCCCCCGATGTTTGGTATGGTACAGTAGGTATCCCCCCGGTTTTCACCCCGGTACAGTAGGTATCCCCCCCCGATTTTGCCCCAAAAGTGCCAATTTTTGACCAAAATGGCCGAAATTAGTGCAAAATCAGTGGTTTTTACCTCAAATTACCCGAAATTCGCGCGCTACGCGCGCAAATACTACGTTTTCACACGATTCCACACATAATAAACACATAAAAAATTTTCACCCCAAAACCTAACCCCCCCCCCCCCAACCCCCCCCAAACCCCCCCCTAGGTACATAACCCCCCCCCAGGCCATCGGCTCTGGTACAGTAGGTATCCCCCCCTCTCCGAGCGCGGTACAGTAGGTATCCCCCCCTCCAGAGTACCTCCAACACTGCCATGCCATGCCCATAGGCAGTGTAGTGGCAGGCAGATGGTTGCAAGGTACCCTTGGGGGGGGGATGGATCCAGATGGTTGCAAGGTACCCCCCTACCCAGCCTCCGGGAGGTTGCAAGGTACCCCTGAGGTCCGAAAAAAGGGTGTTTTTTGCATGCATTACACTGCAAATTTGGTCGAAAAATTGGTACTTTTTTGCATTTTGGCCGAAAATTTGCCTAAAATACCTATTATATGGAGGTTTGCGCGCGGAGCGCGCGATTTTTGGGGTTTTGAGGTCGAAAAACACCCATTTTTGCCTATAAAAACCATAAATTGATGGTTGCAAGGTACCCTCCGGGGTGGTTGCAAGGTACCTACCCTTCCCCCCCCATCCCCCCCAAGGGGTGGTTGCAAGGTACCTACTCCTAAGGGGGGATCCCCCCCCCATCCCCCCCCCCAGCCACTACACTGCCCATAGGGCAGTGGGCAGTATGGGTGGGCACAGTGTAGTGGCAGGCAAATGGTTGCAAGGTACCCTTGGGGGGGGGGATGGACCCAGATGGTTGCAAGGTACCCCCCTACCCAGCCTCCGGGAGGTTGCAAGGTACCCCTGAGGTCCGAAAAAAGGGTGTTTTTTTGCATGCATTATACTGCAAATTTGGCCGAAAAAATGGTACTTTTTTGCATTTTGGCCGAAAATTTGCCTCAAATACCTATTATATGGAGGTTTGCGCGCGGAGCGCGCGATTTTTGGGGTTTTGAGGTCGAAAAACACCCATTTTTGCCTATAAAAACCATAAATTGATGGTTGCAAGGTACCCTCCGGGGTGTTGCAAGGTACCTACCCTTCCCCCCCCATCCCCCCCAAGGGGTGGTTGCAAGGTACCTACTCCTTAGGGGGGGGGGAATCCCCCCCATCCCCCCCAGCCACTACACTGGGTGGGCACCAGTGTAGTTCCTGGTCCGGAGGGGGAACAGACGTACCCTCCACTATTTTCGGAGGGGGAACAGACGTACCTACCTGGGGGGGGGGGAAGGGGGGGGGGAAGTCCCAATTGGGGGGGGGACGGAAAAAAGTCATTTTTTGAGGTCGAAAAATTGGACTATTTTTGCCTGCTTTTGCGAAAAATCCCCTATAAAAAGGGTATTTTGGCGTTTTTTTGGAGGTTTCACCTAAAGTTTACCTATTTTTGGCCTAAAAATGCCTATTTTAGGCCTAAATTTGCCCATTTTAGGAAAAAATTGGGGGAGCAGACGTACCCGGAGGGGGAACAGTGGGGCAGGCGTACCTCGGAGGGGGAACAGACGTACCCGAGGGGGGTCCCCCCTCCCCCCCAGGAACTACACTGGTGGGCACAATACCCAATACCCAATACCAATCATACCACCCAATACCAATACCAATACCAGTGTTTGGTATTGGTATTGGGTCCAATTCAGGTATTGGGTATTGGTATTGAAGCTGGCCTGGTATTGGTATTGGGTATTAGTATTGGGTTTGCCCAGGTATTGGGTCAAAACCAATACCTAATACTAACCCAGAAAAACCCAATACCATACCAATACCAAACCCAATACCAGACTCAAAACCCAATACCAAACCAATACCAAACCCAATACCAACCCAATACCAGACCAAAAACCCAATACCAAACCAATACTAAGACCAATACCCAATACCCAATACCAATACCAACCCAATACCCAATACTCAATACCAATACCAACCCAATACCAAACCCAATACCAGGCACTTAAGTAGTATTGATTTGGTATTGGGTATTGGTATTGGTATTGGGTCTCGCCCGGTATTGGTATTGGGTATTGGTATTGGGTCCCCAATTTGGTATTGGTATTGGGTATTGGTACAGGGCCGGTATTGGTATTGGGTATTGGTATTGGGTGTCAAAAGTGGTATTGTGCCCAGGCCTAGTGGGCAGTGTGGTGCAGAGGTCGCAATCGGGCCGGGTTTGGTCTCCGGCCCGGCCCGTACCCCCAAATCTCCGGCCCGGCCCGGCCCGAACCCCCAAATCTCCGGCCCGGCCCGGCCCGAACCCCCAAATCTCCGGCCCGGCCCGGCCCGAATTTTTGGCTCAGATTTTAACCCAATTTTTGTCATAATTTTTGCGATTTTTGAATCTGTTTTTTTTTTGTTGAAAATTCATTGTTTTCCATGAAAAAGTCGCCAGATAGACAACACCAATGGTGTGGCTGGGGGTGGGGGTCCCCCCTTGCAGTGTAGTTCCTGGTCCGGCGCGGCGGTTAGTGTACCTACCCCTTTTTTCCGTGAGGCGGTTAGTGTACCTCCCTGGGGGGGAAGGGGGGGGGAAGACCCAAAATCAGGAAAAAGTCACTTTTTGAGGTAGAAAATTTGACCTATTTTCACCCCTTTTTGGAAAAATTTCTTCAGAACAAGGGTATTTTGGCGACTTTTGAGAACACTGACCTAAAAATCACACATTTTAGGCTTAAAAATGCCCATTTTAGGCCTAAAAATGGCCATTTTAGGCAAAAGTTGAGGCGGTTAGTGTACCTGACGCGGCGGTTAGTGTACTAGTGTACCTTGGTCGCGGCGGTTAGTGTACCTTAGGGGGGGGACCCCCCTCCCTCCCAGGAACTACACTGCCCCCTAGGTACAGTAGGTAGGTAGGTAAGGTAGATGACGCGCCATCCTGGTACAGTAGGTAGGTAGGTCGCCGCCCCCCGGCTGGTACAGTAGGTTGCTATTTTTGGCTCAAAATGGTATGTAATCGATATTTTTCACTCAAAATAATCGAAAAATCGCGCGCTGCGCGCGAAATGAGGGTTTTAGAGTACATTTTCATCTAAATTTAGACATGTACCAGTGTGATTCCTGGGGGGGGAGGGGGGTCCCCCTCGGGTGCGTCTGTTCCCCCTCCATGGTACGCCTGCCCCACTGTACCCCCACCGGGTATGTATGGACCCCAATTTTTACAAAAAATAGGCAAATTTTGGCCTAAAATAGGCATTTTTAGGCATAAAATGTGTGATTTTTAGGTCAATGTCGTCAAAAATCGCCAAAATACCTTTCTTATTGAGATTTTTTCCTAAAAGGGGCAAAAATGAGCCAAATTTTCGACCTCAAAAAATGACTTTTCTCCAAATGTGGGTCCTCCCCCCAGTGTAGTGGCAGGCAAATGGTTGCAAGGTACCCTTGGCGCCTTCTGGGGGATGGATCCAGATGGTTGCAACGTACACCCTACCCACTCTCCGCAAGGTGCAAGGTACCCCTGATGTCCGAAAAAAGGTTGTTTTTTTGCATGCATTATACTGCCAAATTTGGCCGAAAAATTCGTACTTTTTTGCAGTTTGGCCGAAAATTTGCCTAAAATACCTATTATATGGAGGTTTGCGCGCGGAGCATTGACCCGATCCTCCAAGTCTCCGGCCCGGCCCGAACCAAAAGCCCAGGAAATCGCGGCCCGGCCGGTTTGCGACCTCTGTCTGATAAACGCCCCCCGATGTTTGGCATGATACAGTAGCTATCCCCCGATTTTCACCCCGATACAGTGTAGTTCCTGGTCCGGAGGAGGAACAGGCGGTACCCCTTTTTTCACGGGGGGGGGGGGATAGACGCGCGATTTTTCGGTATTTGTGGTCAAGTATATTCATTTTATGCCATTGTAAGATAAAAATAGCTATTTTGGGTGACAGTTTGGGTGGGGCGACAACCTACCTACTGTACCCCTCCCCCAGCTACAACAGTGTCCCCTTGATATGCTTATAACGATGGTTCACTGTATCTGATTCGTATACATTGGCATCATTTTTGCAGGCATTTCGCGACGAACTTGGTCGAAAGTATTGCGAGTTCCTAGCGTTGCGCACCAGCATATTTTGACCAAAACGGCAGCAGGACTCAAATTCGGCTGCTGCTGATCACGAACATCAACAAGGGGCAGACAGAGCGTCAACCGTCGAAACTGAAAAAAGCGCCACCGGCCCGCTGTCAAACGATCCAGACAGTCGTCACCTGAAAATCATGCGGACAATGGCGAAAGGTTGATGGAACTTTCAGCATGGTTTCAACCTATTTTGTTCTATATCGATGGTATTGTTGGGAATATTACCGCAGCTAGGTAGTTAGCTTCCAGCTAAAAAACCAGATAATTTTACTGTCCCCCAAACCGCCTGCTAAACAGCTCGAGCTACCGCTAAAAACGTTGACGTTTCTTTGGCAAATACTTTCGCATCGGAATACTCCCAAAATTCCAGGTGGCAGGCAGAAAATGCTTGCCGCAGAAGAGGGGCGAACCTTGTCTAAGTCATACGCTACCTCATCCTCTTTGTAAGAGGGGTACTCGATCAGCTAACAACACGTAGCGTAGGTATAATTTACATAAACTAGTGTTAATTTCTTTCTTCCAGCTGGCACCGCCCCGCTAAGATCGCGTTGCTTTCCCATTTGCAGACTATCCACGACATCAACACCAGACGAAAAAGCGAACTGGCCAAGCGAAGAGATGAATGATGGAAGAACGTGTCGCGTTGTCAACGAGCGTTGATTGTTCACGCTAACCAGCCCGTCACATGGTTATGGAACGTTCAGATAAACAGTCGCCGTTCGCGCTCCACAGCGACAGACAGGCAACAACAAAAAGTGACCACGAACTCACGACCGTTTCAATAACTCGTCGATTGACAGTGATGATCTGGCCGTTGCGCGTGTCATCGACAAACCGAAGAGTACGATCGGTTTTTACTTCCATCGCGGCACGGCGAATGACAAACAGGTTGGGCTTTGTCGATCTGACGGTCGAGTTTGACATGCGTGTCCGACTACAACTTTCGCGTGATGTGTTCATTCTGTCCAGACTCAACGAGCACGCGATCAGCATTGCCTGCGAAATT